>CM055114.1:18938772-18958772 GCA_029204225.1 Diphasiastrum complanatum | reverse complement strand
GAGAGAGAGAGAGAGAGAGAGAGAGAGAGAGAGAGAGAGAGAGAGAGAGAGAGAGAGAGAGAGAGATTTGATTAAGATTTAGGGTAGTAGATGAATAGATTTTGTGTGTGTGTTTGTGTTTAACATTTTGCATTGATTTAAAATTTAAGATGAGAGAGAGAGAGAGGTAGGAGGGAGGAAGTGTGTATGTGTTGTGTTTTGCATTTTGAATTTAAGATGAGAGAGAGAGAGAGAGAGAGAGAGAGAGAGAGAGAGAGAGAGAGAGGGTATCTGTGTGTGTGTGTGTGTGTGTGTGTGTGTGTGTGTGTGTGTGTGTGTGTGTGAGTGTGTTTTGATTAAGATTTAGAGTAGTAGATGACTAGATAGTGTTTGATGGTAATTGTATGTTTGAATCTGCTTATAATAATGGTTCAATTGTGTAATATAGTGTTATTTTTTAATTGCTTGTGCATGTGACAAAAATATTCAAACAAAAAGAGCAAGCGTTTAAAGAGCGAGCAATTGCACGTTTGCACTTAAGCTTCGAGTGAGTTTACCAGTGAGTTTGTGTTGTTTCAATTAGTTTTATTATTGGAATACGTTATCTAACATAGTAAGAAATTAAATGTAATTCATAATTTTCATTTTGTTCAAAGCAACATCGTTTTGACTGCATACACTAGCAATTAGTTAATATGCAAAGGTGAAATGTAGATAATTAAAATTCCCAATCCTAGGAAGGTGTGTAGCCCTTACTTTTTTCCCTCTAAAGGCGAGGTTCTAATCTTTCCAACATGCATGAAAAAACCTACACGCCGCAGGGAGGAAATATGTGGTGACATTCTGAAATAGAACATAACTGCAAGGTTCATGTATTATAATTATCACATTCAACTCTATCTATCAAGTATACATAAAAAGTATTGCGTTGAATATAAAAAAAAAAATGAGTGCAAGTGAATTTAAGTTTTAATAATCATATATCATTGTCATCATTTACATCATTTTCGTCATCACACAAGTCTTGACACTCATCTGAATCTAGGTCTAGATATAATCGTAAATTTTTTATCGTGTCTCTTTGATGATATGAGCTACCCTCATATTCAATCTCGTCTTCTTCTAATTCTATCTCATCCAAACGTGGGGGCCTCACATTACTCCCAATTTAGTCTTGTACGATCGTAGGAATCTCAACATTTCCATTTGTATCTTCTTCTCCCATCATTTGGAGTTTGGATGAGTGGTTCAGGTTCTTCCAAAACGTCGCCAAAATTGGGTGGTAGTTCGTCATGTGTATCTAATTCAACAATATCTTTTCCTTCAAACACGTCATTTTCTTGCATTAAGTTGGATCACATATCACCATCTTGGGTCTATTCGATCTGAATGGAATATAATCTGCCAAAGAATTAAAGAAAATTAAGTTAGTCTTATAAGATTGATACATAAATAATTGGATTGTGAATATTAATGACATTGAAATTTTAGAGTCTCACTTGTTCGCAATGTTGTGGCAATACTAAAGTGTCATGAGAGTTCGTCCCGCACTAGAATGACTCTCTTGTTGAAAGTTGGCCATTATACCACAATCATATGTACGTCACTTGTTGTCAACTCTCTCAACACGGTAATGGTGTCCATATGCCCACATGGCAGTGTATGATGTACATAAAACACAAAAAAAACAAATGTGTTAGAAATACTATTCATATATTGAGTAGTACAAAAACAAAACTTCACAAAAACAATACTCCACTAATCTTCCATCCAATCCACGAACAAATTCCCATTCTAATTCAGTCACCCCTTCTTTGTTTTCGGATGCTTTTAGCATCGTATCAAAAACCCATTCACGAGAGCATTTTGAAGGTATTGGCTCCAAAGGTTTGTCGTTCTCCAACGCCCTCCTTTTTCTTCGATTGATATTTCTTCTTCATTTCAATGTTGCCTTAGGACCTTGCTCCTCACTTGGTGTGCCCAGATGATGTTGCCAGACTGTATATGCTATATAGGTAGAAGCAGAGTAATGGAAGAGATCAAAATCCCAGAGGAAGACTCTCTTCCTTCTTTGTTAGAATGGAAGTTTTTTCTTATGCTTTCTTGATGGTGGTTTCATGAAGCTTAATGGGTCCTAATTTCTTGTGAATAAAGTGTTAATATCTTCAAAGAATATTTTAAATAAATGTATGGATTTATCTTCCATTTGATGTGAAACTGAAGAGATGTGAAAAGATTAATCTATTGTCAATCACTTTGTAGAGTTTGGACACCATTGAACATATTTGAAATATCACTGCAACCTACTTGACCAATGCTTGTGATGGAACAAAGAGCCTTGTCACCAATGAATTTTTATCAAACCACCATAGATATTTCATATCAACTAATGTTTAACCACCAAATCCGAGCACTGATCAACTTTGGTGGTCACTTAGAAAAAATCCAAGCTCCAGTTTGAAAAATAATAACTATGTGACTAGTCAAAATCTTGACATGAAGGTGCAAAGCTATACCAAGTTCAATTTTTCTAGCTTACTTGAGAAGTGCTCACGTCTGAACAAATAGCTTTGCCACCGATGAATTTTCAAAAACCATCATAGATTTTTCACAACTGATTTTTGCCATCGTACTTGAACACCCATCGAATCTGAGAAAATGTTTCATAATGCTTCCAAAAGAGATTACTGTCAAAAAATTTCATCAGCCAGCAAAATCAGGTTTGATAGCCATAGAGCAAAGATGTAGTAAAATCACATTGAATCATTGTAGACTTTGGACACTGGATTTATTGACACTAGATTGAAGGCCTTTGAGGGTTCGTTTACAAACTACAAAACAACAATATACTCTCTTTTAAGTCCCCCGAATGTCGTTGTCTCCTGAGTTCCGACTCCTCACTGATGTTAGTATTAACATCCTACTAGTAGATACTAGATTTATTGATGGATCTCAGATCTCACTCCCTCTCCTCTTCTCCCATCTTCTCTTCTTTCCAATACACTTTGGAAAACATGTTATTTCTCTCCTTGGGATGAGGGTTGGAAATAGCAGTTTCAGCAGTTCAAACCCTCGGTGAGGTTTGAACTGTGATTTGAGCAAACATTGACACGCACATTAATTAGAAAACTTCTACTAACTTGCATAGAAGAAAAACTCGACTCAATCTAGTTTAGGACTTGGTACCAGCAGGAATAAATCAAGTTAGACTCACTCAAAAGATTTATAGTGTTGGAATGATCCTATCATCTATGATTTTCAAACACCTCAAACCTGGTTCAACTTTTGATGTCTTCTTTTGAATATCATTTGAATATCATGGCAACATTCACTACCAAAGGCAATGTGCTTCTAGCCTGAATGTGGTTTGACTTTGGTGACTTGTGTATTCCGACATCACAACAAAAACTTACTGGTTTGTGCTAGAAGAACCTACTCAAGTTATGTTCACGATTCATGACTTGTACTAGATTTGAGGTAGCAACTCGAACCAGGTTCGAGTTGTAATTAATGGATGCTAAAAAAAGCTTGGGCCAAGTGAAGAGAATCACACTAGCACTTTTCAATCATCTAGGCTCTTTTTTTCACCATTGAATTTTGAGAGTTGTTGAAGTTGATCAAGCTAGATGCACATTGTCTTTGCTATTGAATATTGCCAATAATGACTCTAATTTGTGTGAGCAGTAAAAACTTGTACATATGCATTTCAAAACACAAATCTTGTTGGGTTGGGCTAGGAGAAACTATCTAAGTTCACATTCACAATCATGCATTGAACTAGTTTTGATTTAGCAACTCGAACCAGGTCCGAGTTAGCAACTCAAACTAGGAACCCAGGTTCGTGTTTTAATTAATGGATGCTAAAAAGGCATATATCAATATTTACATCTTTTAGTACTGGAATTTAAAGCATTTGTTTGAAGCATCTATGTATTATAGAATTGACACTTATGGATGGTTACACTTCAACCTCTAAATCATGTATGTGATGGAAGAAAATGAATGCCACATAAACATGTCAAATTTCGAACCTGGTTCGAGTGAAGACTATTGTAGTTGACATCACATTTTTTTCTAGTAATACCAACAAGTTTTAATTGACAACTCGAACCAAGTTCAAGTTAAAGATAGACTATTTTTGCCAATGATAGGAATCTCAAATAGTATTTAAAAGCAACAACACAAGTTCTACTAGGTCTCAGTTTGGGGGAAACTTATACATGGTTGATCACTCAAAACATCAATTATGTTGAGCCAGGAACTTGTGAATGACACATAAACACTTCAGAACTTGAACCTAGTTCGAGTTTGGAGTAACAATTTTTCTAGTAATGCTAGGGAGTTGTATTCATAGTTGTAGGTATTCTTAAACCATATCTTGATGATAATGTCCTTCTCCTAAGAGGGTAGTTTTTACACCGAAACCAGATACACATCCCTCCACAACTTGAATTAGGGATTGAGTGGAATTACTCAATCATGGTATTCATACATTTTGCTTGATATAATAAATAGTTCCTACCTAATGTGAGGTTTTAATATAAATATTTATTGGACCTTAATGAATAGGATCTGCATGAATGGACTGAAACAAATTAAACAAAGTTAAGTTTTTGTAATCTTTTAGTCATGGTGGAGATGGTGGAAAGTGTAAATGCCACATGAACGCTTCACAAGTCGAACCCTATTCGAGTTAGGACTATTTTCACTTGTTGTTACATTTGTTTCTAGAAATTCTAGCAAATTTAATTCACAACTCGACCCAGGTTCGAGTGAAAGGCACGCTATATTTGTCAATGATTGATGTCAAAATCTATACATAGGACTTAAGAGCAGCTACAGTAGTTGTACTAAATTTGAGTTGGGAAACAATTATGGATGGTATTATCACTCCAAGCACCAATCATGTTTCAGCCAAGAACTTGTGTGTGCCACATTAGTACTTTATAACTCGAACCTGGTTCGAGTTCGAAGTGATGTTTTTTTTGGTAATGCTTTGTCACATTGTTCTCATGGCTTCAGTAGTCTTAAACCGATTACAATGTAAGAGGTGTAGTTTTTTACATTGAAACTTGTTCAAGATACATGTTTTTGACATACATCCAATTCTAACATGAAGTAGGAATTGATTTAAAGTACTCATTCATGGCAATTATACATTCTGTTTGATATATTGAGAAGTTACCTACCTAATGTGAGATTTCAATGAAAAAATTTATGGACCTTAATGAATAAAATCACACATAGACTAAAATAAATAAATAAAATGTTCATTTTACATAATCTTTTAGTCATGTTTGTGATAGAAAGATATCTGAAAGCCACATGAGAACTCACATCTCAAGCCTATTTCGAATTAGGAGGAATCATATTTTCTTGTTCATATCCAGACCAGGAATCTAGATGGCTGAACTAGTTAAGCACCTCAAAATATGGGATATAGTACATTCATTTCCTTCCAATAACATCCCTAGTTGTTGTTACACTTTTTTTAGTAATACTAGTGTATGTTTTGATTCACAACTCGAACCAGGTTTGAATTAAAGGCACACTATTGTATCCAATGTTTAATATAATAAATCCACAAATAGTACTTAAAGTTAGCAGCACAAGTTCAACTAGGATTGAGTTGCAAGACACTATTCTGATCACTCCAAACACCAGTTACGTTTGAGCCAAGAACTTCTGGACGTCACGTAGATACTTCAAACTCGATCCTGGTTCGAGTTAGAATTATCATGTTCAAGCCAAGAACTTCTGGATGTCATGTAGGTACTGTAAACTCAAACCTGGTTCGAGTTAGAAGGATCATGTATGCTAAGAACATGGATTCACATCTTGAAAGAGTCTTAAACCATGTCTTATTTTACATTGAAATAGAATCAAGATATGTAGTTTTGTCATACATTCATTCAAACATGATTTGAACTTCAACTAGGAATTGAATGTAATTACATATTCATGGATATTGTACATTTTTCTTTTATATACTGAAGACTTGATTACCAAATGTGCGGTTTTAATATAACTCCTTATGGGACTTTAAAGAATAAGATCTCACTCATTCATGGTGGGGGTGATAGAAAAAGAAATATTGTGAGATTTCAATATTATTTTTTATGGAACTTAAAGAATAAAATCCACACACAAACTAACATCAATAAGAAAATGTTCAATTTACATAATCTTTAGTCATGTTTGTGATAGAAAGAACTATGAATGCCACATGAACACTCAAACTCAAGCCTATTTCGAGTTAGGAGGAATCAAATACTAATCTAAAATATACAAATAGACTAATCTATAATATACATTATGTTTTCTAATCTTTTAATATATATTGAAACTAAAAGTCTTAAGTGTTTATTCCCAAGTTATGTTCTTGTTATTATACAAATTTTAAGTTATAAAAAGCATACATTTGAAACAAATCAAATGATCAATGTCAAAGAATATGTGTTATACAAGTTTCCTATATATTTCTTCTTTTGACAGTTTATTGATTCACTGACATGACCAACTCCCTTGAAATGACCTAACCTACATTAGGATGGGTTTCCCACGTGGCATCATGGCCTCACATGTGTGGGACCCACTTGTGTACACAATTTACACTATTCTACATGGTTTTTGATCAAGCTAGATTTGCCAATTTTTGGCAATTCTTCACAGTCCTCCTCAAATTTAGCTTGATCTATTTACAACTCTCTTGATAGATCAATGAAAGCTTTTAGAAATGTCTAAAAAATCCAGCTACAAAGAAGGAACTTTTGAGACTCGAATAGAGAATGATGTCCATGAAGGATCTTTCACCACCTCTTAGAGGATCCCTTACAAGATGTTCCATAAATGTGTCTATATACATGTAGCACACTTCAAAACTAAACATCATGCCAAGCCATGGATTCCAAGGCATTTTGTGCACTTGAAGATACATCAATTAAAATATTAAGTGCATAAATAATGTTGCCAAAGACAACTTGCCTTGCTTGATCCATATGATTGAGCCTTGATGGCTCCATCTTGATACTCAAGATTCTTCTTGGAGTCCTCGGGTCTTGAGCTTGATCCTCCACTTGACTTGACTCCAAAACATCAATGAATTGAATAAGGTGTTGATCCAAAGGTGCTTCTTCAAGTTTACAAATCTTCCACTCTTGAAAGATCACATTTCCACCATTGACAAATTCTTTGGTCGAAAACAAGTAGATTCTACAATCTCTACTTGAAGAGCAAAACACTACCATTATTCCTATCCTTGAAATAGGATAATCTTTGGTCCTTACATTGGAATGATCATGCACAAAGCATGTAGACACAAAGATTTCCAAAGCAAATGATGTTTCATCTTTTATGACTCTTTTCAAACTATTACAAAAATAGTTATCCAATGAAATCGCTTTATCAACAACAAATGTAGATTTCAAAGCATCCCATTTCATTGTCTTGTCATACAAAGTAATAAACACCATGAATCTTAAAGGTAAGAAACAAGTCACCTCATGTCTACTACTACTTTCCAAAAAGTATTCAAAGATAGTAGACGCTCCAATGCTCACCACCCTTGCAAGATGCACACTTGAATGGACAATTTGCATGCAATTTGATCACTTGGCCATTGTCATTGAGGACTGCCTTGGAACTCTCATGCTTTGAGGCTGATCCTCAAGATCTTCCTCCTTTTGATGCTCCTCCTCAATGCAAGCAAGATCACACTTTGCCAAGATCTCCTCCTTTGCCAAGCTCATTCTTTCAAAAGCAACACTAGCTTCCAACTTAAACAATCTTCCATGTTTAAATCCCTTTGCAATGCAAACATCATTCTTCAAGATGAAGCAAACACCATGCTTAAAGTGGACATCCAAACCACTTTCTAAGAGTAGACCAACACTAAGCATATTCTTGGTGATTGATGGTACATAAAGGACATTTTCTAGATCCATGCATTTTGAGGATTCTAGATACAAAGAGATGGTGCCAACACCATCTATCCTACACTCTTCATCATTTGCAGTAAAGACAAACTTCTTAGCATCATTGAAAGAGTGTAAGATTGAGAAAAAGTCCTTTTCACAAGACATGTGGGAGCTAGCTCCACTGTCGATCCACCAATTGTTTCTTGAATTGCCATTGCTTGTTGGTGAGGATGTAGATGCCATCAATAATACATCTACTTCATCTTCCTCCTCCTCCTTTGCACGGTTTCCTTGTTTGTCCTCCTCCACTTGTGCTCTTAGCCTCTTGTAGCATTCAGATGCATAATGCCCCTTCCTTCCACAAAAGAAGCATTTTTGCTTTGACTTGTCCTTTGAGCTTGATGCATCATCCTCTTCTTTGGCCTCCTTTGGATGCTTCTTCTTTCCATTGGTCTTATTTTTGCCCTTGAATGAGAAATTGGCTTTCTCATCACCATCCTGCAATGACAAGGAACTCATCCTAGATTTTGCATGGAGCATCCTACACTCTTCAGCCACTAATACACTGTGAAGTTTTTCTATAGTTGGCAAAGTGTCTTGGATGGAAAAACTTTGGACCAAATTTGCAAAGTCATCTCCTAGACCATTAAGGACAATCTGTACAAGCTCTCCATCATGAATTTTCTCTCCAATGGAAGCCAACTCCCTATTTAGAGACTTGATTCTGAGTACATAATCCTGTGCACTCTCCTCACTTCTCCTCATGCTTTGCAAAATTTGATTTCTAGGCATAAGAACTCTAGAAGTGTTGATAGACTCATAGATTGATTTTAAGAACTCCCAAGCCTCTTTAGCATTAGTACAAGCTGATACTTCTCTCAACAAATCATTGCTCACATTCATCTTCACACAATGAAGTGCAAGCCTAGATCTCTTCTTGTATCTAGCTAACTCCTGTGCACCTAGAGATTCATCTTCATCTTCAATCAAGAACTCATAAAGGTCTTGGAGCACCAAGAGTGACTCCATTCTAACCTTCCAAATAGCATAATTTGTAGAATTCAACCTCTCACTAGCTTCTAGAAGGTATGCTCCAGTAGATCCCATCTTACTAGTGACTTCTACAAACAAGAAATAGATTTGATTGACTTGAAACTCACAAAGGTCTCACACTTGCAGTGTTTCACTCAAATTTGATTTCTAATCCAACAAATGGACTTATAATCACAGTTCTATCACTCCCTCACAAAGCTGGAATGAAGATAAGATGAAGTGAAAACTACTTTCAAACAAATCTTGCCAAGAAATGGATTTGATTGTCTCTAGAAACTCACTAAGGTCTCTCTCTTGTAGTTTTTCACTCAAATTAGATTTCTAATCCAACAAATGGACTTATAATCTCAGTTCTAGCATTCCCTCACAAAGTTGGAATGAAGATAAGATGATGTGAAATCTACTTATAATCAAATCTTGCCAAATTTGGCTATTTTTGGACAAAAAAATGACTTAATCTCTTTCTTCCTTCTTGGTGTACTTTCAAGACCTGTTTTTAACCTTAATAGGACTTGAACTCAGCCTAGATTAATTAGATTCCATGAAACAAATTCAAATCTAATCAATGGCAAATGATCTTGGTAGATTATCCTAGGATCTCCACCAAAAATTACACCAAGAGCTCACAAATTGAATTTTTTTGAATCAAATGAATACCATGCATTAAATGTAGGTTCAGAGGTGCCCACACATGTGGACAGTACGGATTTGGACCCCTACCAAGTTTGGGATCAAATCTCCTCACCAAAATTAAGATTATAGCTTGCCCTCTCAATACTACTTTTTAGCACCAAAACTTGCTAAAAATGGATTTGCATTAGATCAATGGCTTATGCTCTTATACTTGGCTCTGATACCATGTGAAAGTACTGTACTTTAGGACCATAAGTGGATCTACAAAATATCCACATGAGTGATTGGATGCTTGCTTAACAATCTATCAAAAAACTAGACACAAAAAAGTTGATCTAGATTGGTAGTTTGACAAACAACAAGGATTAACAATCAAAAGCATTGATCAACATTGAAATCCGAGCCCACACGTGTGTACTACAGGCTGTATTACGGCCTTCAACCTGAGAAACAAGTAGAAATTGATTTGGTTTCATTTGGATCACAAAAACTCAATGTACATAGTGAACTAGCTTCTTGAAGTTAGGTGTATTTCCAGCATGTAATAAGGAAGTTAACTTACCCTTCTTGCCCTAAAATGAAACCCTAGCCTAGATCCTAGAGTTATGCTTGGTAGGTAGCTAGTTGGTCAAATTTTCACCTTAAACTTAGGTGTAGGTCCTATAAAGTAGGGATGACCACCAAATAGACATGACCAACTCTCTTGACTTGACCTAACCTACATTAGGATGGGTTTTCCACGTGGCATCATGGCCCCACATGTGTGGGACCCACTTGTGTACACAATTTACACTATTCTACATGGTTTTTGATCAAGCTAGATTTGCCAATTTTTGGCAATTCTTCACACGAGCAAGTCAATGAAGATTTCCAAATACAAGAGGACTTGCATGAGGAAAATAATGATGAACATAATCTTGGTAATTAAGATTTTAATTATGCATAGTTTCAACTTTTGTTGATGTCTATTTGTAAAAGATGTACTTTCATTTGAATCAAACTTGAAGTAAATAAGTTTCATGACATAAATTATATTTGATCTTGTTGTACTTTTTTTTGTATGTCGGAGATGCTACTTGAATTTATTTTGAGTTGTCTAGACTAGTTTGAAAATATTTTGAGTTGTTTTCCAATAAAGATTTTGAATTGTACTTGTTAGTTTGGTATGTGTTAAATTTAAAATAAAAGTTGTAAATTTTATATTGGGTTGAAAATTGTTTTTATATTTATATTCTCATGTGTTGTTTGGTAGCCTGTTCTCAATTGCGACTTTCAAAAATGGATGCACTTGAATTTGAGACTATAAATTCATGCAAAGTGCAAGACTTACAATACGATGCAATATTAGAAACAAATATGGATGTGCATGCTATTGACCAAGATATGTTGGTAAATAATGCTGAGGAGTATTTTCAAACATTGCAATGTGCTACAAGCACAAATGAGGAGATTGGTTTTTCACTTGTCAAGCGTGGTGACATTGATTTCTTTGAATCACTTTCAGTGGATTGTTCTATTGTTAATTCTTCTTCTGCCGTGGATATTGGAAGAAAAGGTCCATTGAAATGTCCAAGTAATTCAAACATTCAATGTGATTATGCTCTTCATTATTTGGATGAAAAGATCAGAATTGTTTTGAATACTAGTTTTGGTAAAGCTAGGATTGGATCTCTTTATACATTCAAATCTACTCATGGAAACATATTGCATCGACCATATGCATGCTCCAAAACTAATGTAGAGCTTCAACAAATTTTGGATGAAATGAATTTTGCAACTATCAATGAATTTGGAACATTTATAGAATAAAATTTTGGTATTCAGTCTATTATGAAGTTCTTTGGAGTGACAATTTATCTTGTTGCCAAGTTTTATCAAAAAGATGATTATAAATGTATCTAGTTATAAAATCAAATTAAAGTTCAATGAATGGCACATTTGTTTTTTTAATTTGCAATGTGATTGTATTGCAAGATTGGGACTATCAATGTGTCATCGGCCTATGAAATATATAATACTTAACTTGAATGGACTTCTTGTGAAGAAATGGCAAGGAAAACCAAATAGTGAATGTGCATACTTCATGCTTGGATATAGCACGATTCAATTGCATAGAGGAGCAACATTGTTTTTCGATAATTTGTTCCACATTTTGAAGTCGGAATTTGGAGCTCGATGACAATGCAAATCATCCAAGAATGTGTTACATTTTTTAATGTAATTGGAAAACGACGTTATAACTTTTATATTGTTTGGGATCA
This sequence comes from Diphasiastrum complanatum, assembly GCA_029204225.1. Classification (NCBI taxonomy): domain Eukaryota; kingdom Viridiplantae; phylum Streptophyta; class Lycopodiopsida; order Lycopodiales; family Lycopodiaceae; genus Diphasiastrum; species Diphasiastrum complanatum. Next base: position 18,946,930 of record CM055114.1, on the reverse strand, counting down.
AACAAAATGCTTTAGTGAGACAAAGTATAGAATGCTTGGAAACCGACAAGTTCGAGCCTTTTTCAAGCCATTGAACTACCTTTGGAACAGATGCTACAAAATGCTTCCAATCAATACTTTGTTGATTAATGATGCTCCATACAAAGCTTGTATGAATCCACCTGGTAATGGGATTTTTCTTCATCCCTTTAACAATTGTTTTGAAGTTGATTTTCTGAACACAATTCTTTGGCCATATTTGCTTCGTGTTAGAGATGCTCCAAGCATACCGTATTATATCGAAAACAATCGATTGGGACAAGAGCCATTGAAAGATTCTTGCGAATATAAACATATGATTAATTGAGAGGGTTAGTATAACTCTCATGAATGCTTCTTGGTTTTCAAGGGAGGCTCGAACTTGGGACCAAAGAAACTTTGGATGCCAAGTTAACCAACTAGGCCAACCCCTTTGGGCAACTCTCATGAATGGTGCAGTATCACAAACAGAGGACCAAGAAGATTTCAAATTTAGTGTCTAGTCAAAAAATGATATATGGTGGTTGGCAGTGTTTTAGGTAACTAGCCTCATTATTACATTACATTCATTGAATAGTATTAATTCTTTGTTAACTAAGTCTGATTAATTATTTGGATAGGTGATAAAGGAGGATCATGAAATATTACCATGTATATTCTCAAGGACATCTTATTCTAGGATCATCAAAGACCATATGGATGGAGGACTTCTCAATGTTCCAGGAGTTGGAGACTTCAATGTTGAATGGCACTTAGTAGGTGATTTGAAAACATTGAAATGTATGTATAATGTCTCTCACGGTGCTACATCAAAACACACTTGTTTGTATTGCATGAAAATGACAAAAGATGTTACTAGGAGTACAAGAATTACTAGAGAATATGCAGATCCAAACTGGAGGCCTGTGCTGCCTATCCCCTTGAAAAATGTGCATGTTTGCACTCTTCATGCAGAAGTTAGATTAATAGAAAAGATCATTTGTCTTCATATAGTTTTTGCTTGGAATACTAAGCCAGCATTATCAGCAAAGGAAGCTATCTCTCGATTAGAAGATGTTTTATCAAAAGCAGGACTCCATAAAGGACAAGTCAAAAATCAAAAAGATGAAAAGCTTTCAGGAAAGAATGGGAACATGCCAACTAAGCCAAGCATAGGAGGAGCAAAAGCACGTCGTTTTCTATCAAATCATACTGGTAAGGCTTCTAATATTCGACACTCAGTCTGGACAGATATTATTGCTGCCACTCAGGACTTCGAGAAAGACTGCAAAACCAGAGTACTAAAAGTTGATGTATGGAAAAAGCTTGATAGTATGATTGCTATTTTAAGAAAAGAAAAATACTCTAATATTGATAAGAAAGTTGTCCAAAGGACTTGTGTCGAGTTTGTTAATGCAATATCAAAAGCAAGGGGAGAAGATCACATCACTCATTATATGGTTAGTATAAAATTTCAAAATACTTTCAAATTTTCATATATATTTAGATCCAAACGTAAGACTAACATTATGATTTTGACATATGCAGCACATACTAAGAGTTCATTCAACATTTTTTGCAAATACATATGGAAGCTTGAGTGTATGGTCATCACAAGGGATGGAGAAGTCACACTGGCAAGCACAAGCAACATTTCATCGAAATACACAACATGGAGAAACCAATGAAAAATGAAACTACATTTGTCAATTGTTTCAGTGGTTCTACCGCAGAGTCTAGATTCGACATATAACAAAATCAACACAATACAACAAGTTTAGAAAAGCATGCAAGTTCATACAGGAAGAAAAAATTAGATGATTGCTGAGTAGAAGATAACAAAGACATTCAATCACCATTGTCATCAAATCATGACATGTTTAGAATTGCTTGCAAATTCATTGAACAAGAGAGGAGAAATACTCAATGTAAATGTGTGACATGTTTAGAATTGCATGCAAATTCATGGAACAATAGAGAGGATAAATACTCAATGTAAATGTATTGATTGTATTATAACAAAATACAAAGCGTCAACTATTCATCATCAAATCTTGTATCAGATTCTATGGTAGTATTGTCATGAAGAAATTCTCTGCTAGCGTATGCATCTAATAGATGTGCATTATCCTTATTTCCACTAAGTTCAATATAAGTAGAGTACAATGAATTATGGGAGCTCCTTAAAGGAAGATTCCCATTAGTAAAACCTAGAATGTTCAAAACATAAGATCTTTTGACGAAAATGATCTTATTTGTCTTAACAAATTTATGTCCTCCTAGATAAAATGATAAAGCTTTAACTGCCATTATCAGACTCTCCCCAACTGGGCTCAGCTTCAAATGAGCAATACAGATCTCATTCTTCAAAAAATGCCTAAGATAGTGGCCAAGTCCACTATCCCTCTAGAACGAGGATGCATGTTGTCTGTAACCACCTCGTCTCGCAATAAAGTCATCAATTATGAGAGCATCCTGCAATAAGAAATATGTTAAAAAAAATACATATAGCAGTTAAGAACATTCTAATGCAAGGAAGTTTAAACACTTACACATTCTTCATCATCAGTAGCAACCAGATCAGGATGATCAATATTATGACCACCTACTGAAGTGGAATCATCTATAAAATGCATTAATGATGGACAAGGGAAGCCCATCTGGAATTGAATTCGTGAATTCTTCAACGGATGGTCTGCCTCGTCCATCCTCAACAATATTTGATAAAGTATTAGTCAAGCACTCTTTACAGGTCATAAGTTCCTCCTCATCATCATAATTAATTCCAGCAACAAGGTCATCTGTTTCAAAATCTACAAAGTCGGAGAATTCAAAAACTGTGCCGGATAATAAACATATCACCTCATCTTCACGATAGTAAAAAAACTGACATAAATCAACTGTAGTAAAATATACATCGTCATTTATATAATATACTGGCAAATTGAAAAGACATTTAGACTCCTCTATAGGAATCGATTCATCAACAAATGTATTCTGGCCAATAAAAGAATCTCGGAGCACATCAGTATCTACATCAATAAAGTCTTTATCCTTATCAAGAGTGTCGATTAGGAAGTGACTGCTATCCTTAATAGATGACTCAACAGAGGATGATACAAGATGAGGGTCAGCAGCAAAAACTTTCTCATTATTCGGGATCTGAACAAATAGAAAAAGTACGAAATCACTCTGGTATTCAATCAATCAACATTTTTTATTGCAATAAGAACACATTGAACTGCTTTTAAAATGATCAAACAATTTGGTGAACATTCTATCTAGTCTATGTCTGAAAGCTAGGAAGAAACGAAAAAGATCAGTATAATGCATGTACGAGAGTGAATTTATGAAAATAACAGGCTTACTGAGTATATCCTTGAATCTAATATAATGTTCATAAAATACATCAAAATTGGGTTGTGCAGTCTTAAAAACATGTAAATATGGTCTAAATAGGCTGTGGAAGTAGTCTAGATTTTCATAATCCTAAATTCAGTAAAAAATGAACTTAGGCATGAATCTTGTGTAGATCTTGAGGAAGAGGCCATGGCACTACAGCAGATATCGCACCTGTGCACGAGGGAGACAAAACGAAACAAAACCAACTGTAAAGATCGCACACAAGAGGGATATGTACGACAGCTAGCACCTGAATATCACACTTGTGCGCAAGTAGGGATCGACGAATAAGATGTACAACAAAGCGCGTGCACAAGAGCGATATGTTGTGAATTTCAAGAAAGAAAAAAACAAAAAATTAATCGGGTTTCATGTCCTTTATAGTGAATTTTCACACGTGTGGTCAACGGTCAATGGACACGTGTTCGTTCCCGATTGGTTTGTAGACACGTGTGAAAAGACACAAGGACATGTGTTCGTGTTCATTCAAAATGGAATACCAATTCTATCTACAACATCGGCTATGTCCTTCTCAAATTTAAGATAATCATCGAAATCTATATACGTATCTACAGGAATTACATGAGTATCCAAAATCGATGTAGCTATATTTACAACCTTATTAAGGGCAACATTATGTACATTTGCATCTGAGTTAGGCTTCGTAGAATCGGTGGTATCTACCCTCCTTACTTTCTTCGGGGCTCTCTTGGGGGCTGCCTGCTTCCTAGGATGCTTGGTAGAAAGATCAGTCCTATCTAGAGGAATAGGTTTGGGAGCAGCAGGCTGAGACATGTGTAACTTGCAATATCTCTCTCTCATTCTCATCAGTAACTGAAAGTCCTTAGACATAATGGTGACTCTCTTAGAATGAATAGCAAGCAAAAATGAATCTTAAAAAAAAAGGCTCATATAGTTCTCAACAGTGTCTTGAAGGCATTGGAGAGCAGAGGGTGTGAATTTAACAAGATGACTGGACAACACGGTAGAATGGAGCTCTGGGAATCAACAGAGCGGTTGATCTCTGATACTTACGAATATCAGAGAGCCACATGCTGCGGTTGCGTCTTCTAGATCTAGTTGGAGGTGTAATGGCAACTGCAGGGGCTAAGGATGAGCCAGTAGAGAAGAAATCCCTCCTCTTTTACTTTCTCCTATCCATAGTGGTATACTAGGGGATATCACACTTGTGTGTGACGACTAGGATAAGAAGGGGAGGATTCTGAAGCGTTCGTAGAGGAGTGATATGTACAGAAAGAAAGTATGGTATAGCGAAACTGTGTGAGCCAAATATCAGAGAGATCGTTAAATAGAGTTGAGAGGTGCACAATTCTGATATGAGGAGACACATAAGCAGAAATATTGGACCTGTGCGCATGAAATGCAGTAGGCAGAATATCGATTACGAAGGTGGCACACAAGTGCGATATGCGAAGGAAAAAAAAAAGTGAAAAAAATTCATCAAAACTTGTGATTTTATATCGTGGTTCGCACGTGTGAAAAAACGTCTTGTCGCATGTGTGAATTGTTCATTCCTCGATCCAAATCAGGAATATTGAGCTGTTGAACCAGCTAAGCACCTCAAAATATGGGATATCGTAAATTCATTTTCTTCCAATAAGCTGAAAATAATATTCTTAGTTGATGTTACGATTTTTATTAGTAATACTGACATGTTTTGATTCACAACTCCAACCAGGTTCGAGTTCAAGGCACACTATTGTATCCAATGTTTGATGTAATAAATCTACAAATAGTTTTTAAAAACAACAACACAAGATCAACTAGGTCTGAGTTGGAGGGACACTATTCTGATGGAGCCAAGAACTTCTTGCTGTCACGTAGACACTTCTAACTCGAACTTGAACTCGAACCAGGTTCGAGTTAGAAGAATATTTTTTTCCTAGCAATGCTAACAAGATGGATTCACAGCTTGAAGAAGTCTTAAACCATCTCTTGATGACAATGCTTTTCTCCTAAGAGGTGTAGTCTTTTACATTGAACTAGATTCAACTAGGAATTGAATGGAATAACTCATTCATGGAAGTTTTACATTTTACTTTATATACTGAAGATCTGATTACCTAATGTGAGGTTTTAACATAATTCCTTTATGGGACTTTAATGAATAGGATCTCCGTCAAGTCATCAAAAGTGACACATGGTGACAAGTGAGCGAATGATCATTTGACATATGTCAAGTTGTCATTTCACACGTGCGAGATTGTACGGCCTAATGCGAGAATGGCACTGTTGTCCATCCTTAGAATAGACGAACTTGGCTTTAGTATAAATTATAGAGTTGTCGATTGTTTGGATCTCAAAAATAGACGGGCTTCTATCAGTGATCCTGTGATAGAGTCTGGGATTACACTCTTGCAATATGACATTGCAAGAGATTCATCCAATGAATTGCTGGTGTTCAGTAACTTTTTGTTTCAAGCCTTCAAGGAGAATAACGACACATTGTCACAGTGTCTGACTAGTGGATTCACACCAACAACAAAATACATGGTCATGACTTATCATACCAAGTAAGATATGTTAAATGCTTCTTGTTGTTTAATACTTTATAATTGGCATTATCAATGGAGATAGTTCTCATAATTGTAGCTAATGGACTTTCTATTTTATTTTGCAGTGACTGGAGTTTAAACCTGATCTCTATTAAGAGATCTGTAGATAATATTGTTAAAGGATTTTGTGTCAAGATGAACTCAGCTAGCAATACACATAAGGATGTAGATATATACTTGCCATATTTAGGTAAATATATTCCAACAGATGTTTCCCATTCAGTGGATTGGCAGATCGTTAGTTTGGAGGCAAATTCTGCCTTTCTTAACAACATTTTGAAATCAGTATTCTAATGTATCTATTTCATTCTAATTCATTCTATTTTTAATTGATTTCTTGTGTGCTGAATTTTTTTGTAGTCACCCCAACAAAATGATTCATTCAGCTCTGGGTGGTACACATTATATAATGCAAAGTTATTTTTTGAGTGGTTCAACCTTCAAGAAGATATTGATATTTCTAAGGTAATTAGTTTTGTTTATTCTTATTTTTTTAATCATGATTAGTTTTCTATTTTGTTCATGTTTTAGCCATCACTAATACATGAATGTTCTACTTGCAGTTTACACTTCTTGAGTACACATCAGGCCAGGTGTACAGATTTAGATAAGAAATTATCCTAAGCATACTGGCTAGGGCAAGGCTTCAGCCTCCCATTGTTGATGATGGTGCAAGGATGATGTAATTATACTAAATACAGATTAGAACAATACAGATAGCATAGAACAAAAATAGATTGTACATGTAAAGAATTCATAGAAAAATATACATTGATATATCAAATGCTATTCCATTTTATGAATTTGGGAACACAAAACACGTACTAATGCCCAACTTGGGCTTTCATTTATTGAATGAAAGAGTCTATACACATACTTTTACTAAAGTTTATTCAGAGCTATTGTTCTTCCACAATGGTGATTGTTGTAGGTAGATCTTTGCAGCACGTTATTAGCTCCTGTCTTTTTCGCATTTGTGACATGACAAATATTAGTGAATGTGCAAATTGTAAATGATGCCATTTTCAATTTTTTTGTACTATTTTGAAATGGCAATAAACATAAAGTACTTACGAGTCTTCCGTTGATGATAAATTTGAAATATGTTGGTAGATTGGTTTGTAATAGCATGAGCTCGGTTCTGATAAAATCAAGCTTCCAATGCTCTTCCACCTGAACCATAGTCAAATATTCCTCATTGTAGATAATGCTTATCTCCATTTGGTTTGTGTCACCATTTAGTTCAAAGTTTTGATCTAGTAGTAGCCATGCACCTTCAATTTTTTTGTATCTTTGATAGCTAAATGTGAGACTGAGCATTTGCTTTTTGATATGAGAATGAAAGATCATTGACGACTTTTTAATCCTACATTCTATGTCATTATTTGTTTTACTATCCCAGCCTTGATCCATGAGATCTGACAAAGTCTCATTTGATAAATCCTTGCAAACAAATAAAGTTGGTGTCCTACGAACACTAGCACTCGAGAAAAAATCAACAAATATATATAATGAGATAAACCAACTTAGGCGAACAATTTTTGAGCAAGTGCTTATCTTCATAGCATTTCTAATATCAATGAGTAGCTTGCATCTCAAGGATTCAGAAACAATATTGTCAAGAGTAGGCCACTCATCACTTTGAAAACTAGGCAATGGAATTGCTTCAAGCTTGCCAAAACCTCCATCTGTTTGTGAATATATAAAGATTCTTAAAAATAGATACCACAATCTACAAGCTTCTTTGGACTTCTTCCTCTATATTGTAGCTTTCCAACACCAGAGTGAATCACGTCCAATATTTCTACAAGTGATTGTGCTGGCTCCCATTCACTTATGCATGATGGATATAAATCTGAAAGAAAAACATAATGTTGAAGTATTTAAATCATAATTTGAAAAGCATCAATAAAGAAAATCACCTATGATTGTTGTAGAGTGCATATCACTCCACATCATGGTCCACTTCGCCGGTTGTCCCCCACAACATTCCGCCTTGACTAAATATTAAGAAGAGGCACCTAATGCTCGCCTTTCTTATTCCGGGAGAATACAAGGCAAAAAATATGGACATGTATATGGCTCCCTTAATAGATGAGCCAAAGATTCTATGGCAAGTTCAAGTGAGCGATATATCAAGACCACTAAGACAAAGATATTTTGTGGTAAAGGGGATCTTGATG
>CM055114.1:18796775-18928772 GCA_029204225.1 Diphasiastrum complanatum | reverse complement strand
TACTATGTCACCATAGTTGAAAGTTATAAGTGCAAGTTTTTTAATCAACTCTTCATATAAATGTGTATTGACCAATTTGAAATCTCGCTACATTTATTTTTCTAATCTAGGAAAAGTATATTTGAGCTATATTTATATTTATTTCTGCAACGAGTTAAGCTACTAGTGGTTGATTATATACAACATATACAACGTAGCAATGCTAGTTGGGCAAATTATGCCATGTAAGGGGCAAGCCCCTAAGATGTCACTTTTGCAGTGGTTGGGAATTGAGTCTGCGCCTAGCCGGCCACAGTTAACAACTCTACCCATACACCCAACTAGGATTGATTCTTATATTATTTCGCAAAAACATCATACACTACAGTGATCTCAAATGTTTTTTTTTTCTTAAAATAAATCCTATTTAAACCCAATCCTAAAGGAATAAACTTAATCACAATTTCCACTGTTTTCATGATTGAGTAGAAAAATAGGAACTATTCACACTCCAATAAACGAGTCATAAGTGTGCATGTGTGCGTGAGCCTAACGATACTACACAAATTGTAAATTTGCTTCAAACCATTACAAAATCAAATAACAAAGGAATTATGCAGTTTGGGAGTGACTCCTAACCACTCATAATAACCTTCATGCTGAAGAGAGTATGCTCACCAACATCCACCCACAACAACAACCATGTAAGGACAAGGGCATTATTGTGGGAACTACAAGTGTTTACACATATTCTCACTCGCTATGCTTTCCACAACAAATATAAATTGTGAGGATAGGTAACTTTAATTGAATCAAAGTAGGAGACGTACGAAGAATGTTTTAAATCTACCCAAAAAATTGTCTCTACTCTCATGTCTTATTTAATAATATAAAAGTATGTTTGTACACTCACATCCAGGATGTTCAATTTGTTCAATCATGTAAGAGTGAGAAAAGTTTGTTCAATCATTTGGATAAGCATTTATGTAATGGATAGCTTGTGCTTATTTTGCCCGTATTGTGAGCATCTTGAAAAGCAGAATGTTCATGTCTTTTTTATTTTATTTGAAGGCCAATGTTGTGTTTTTCACCATCGCGTCAGATACACGGTATGCTACCACGTGGCATCTTAGTTAGGGTCAAAGTGCACATTGTGTTTCATAAAATACATGTGAAAAAGTCAAAGGTATCCATTACGCAATGGAAGGTGTCGGGCCTGGTAAGGCTTTCCAAAAAATTTTATGCTCGGGGCCGAGCCTAAACTTTTTTGGAAAGCTTACCAGATAAACCCCAACACCTTCCATACGAAATAGATGCAAATAGACACATTACTCCATCATAAAGACTAGTCAACATGCTAGCAAGGCATTTAGTTTCGTGTTGTCTGATTCGAGCGAATCGATCTTCTCATAGGGCACCTTTAGAGAGTCTTGGCATCTCCTTTTTGAGTTGACAAACTCCATAGTGAGCTTTTGATGATTTTGTCAAACTCATAGACCTCAGCCACTAAGTTCTTGGCTCTTTCGGTCATGGTGCGAAACCACTGGGGCTGGTTGTCTGGTTCATCTTCATCATCAACAGGTGCTCCAATGTCGCCTTCAGCAGCTGCTCGAGCCTTTTTTGATGTGTCGGATTGAGTTGCATCATCATCCAAGATAGATGCACTCTGCTGCTTATGGGATGTGGAAGCAGCTGGCTTTGAAGAATCAGCAGCAACAACAATAGCATCTGTATCCATAGCACTAGTATCAACTGCAACTTGTTGTGAAGGTGCAGTATCTATCTCCATAGCAGTGGCAGCTGCTACTTCGATTGTTGATACAACATCTGATGTAACTGGAATAGGCACGGTCAGGAGGCTAGAAAGATCAATTGGCTTCGGAGCCAACAACCTTTCCGTCAGCATGGTTTTCTCTTGTTCAGTCAAAATTTCAAAATGAGCGCACAAGCGAGAAACATGTGCTCCAACTCCAGAAAACTTTTGGTGTTTAATCCACCGCAAAAAAGCCTTGTATGTAATAACATCGAAGCAAACTGGATTACCCACTAACGCGTCCAATACATAGCCAAAATTTTGGACTGAAATTGTGGCATTCAAATCCATCAAAAATATCGCTTGATTGGCATATTACAGAACAACTTAAATGTCGTATTTCTAATCATTGAAATTTTGTACCCCTTCGTGGGTACGAAGCAGTTGCTTAGGAAGTGGGCCGCTTCATCTACTGAATCTTTGTTCGTAGAAACAATCTTTCCATCCAATGTAATACGAGGACTGTGTAGAACAAGTCTTCAGTAATGGTGAAAAATTGGCCTCGCACATGTACTTTGAAGTCCACCTCAGAGATTGAGTGGATGGAGTTCACAAATTCCGTGCTGACTTCAGATAGGATGATTGAGGGGTCCACTTTCAGATCACCCAACCTGCATCGATCCAAAAAGGACTGGATGGATGCCAGACGGATTCCTGCACGTGCTTTCCAGATGATAGTAGAACTAGAGCTTGATCCAGAAGCCATTGCGTCGAATGATTGACGACAGCTTCGTAGATCGCAATAGGGCATAAAAAAAAATCGCTTTGATCGCAAAGAGAGTGAGCGCAAGAAAGCATAAACTCGCTAGTAGAAAGTGTAATGAAGAAAAATAAAAAAATTTCTATGATATGCAATAGCGGTGTGGAAGGGATGATGACGTGGCATGGTGACATGACATCTGTCACTTCCATTAATGGAGGACATGCATGGTTCAGTGTTTCAAACTATGATTTGACAGATCAATCTTAATGACGGAAGACCGTTTGTGAATAGAAAAGGAATAAATAAATAAGAAACAATATCCGTTTTGATATGTGAGCATACACATGTGTGAATAATGTTCACGTGGCCATCATCTTTAATGGAGGGATACAAAGGTAGGTTGAGAGATTCATGAAAGATTATAAAAAATATGCTAGAAGATTCTAGAAAGTTTCGCGAAATCTTCTCGCAGGATCCTAGAAAATGATACAGAAACTCACAAATTTTTTTTGAAATTTTTTGTAAGACACTAGAAAATTTCTTGAAATATTCTCGAAAAATGAATAACATTATCATAATCACTCAACAAAAAAATAATAGAAAATTTCTCAAAAAATTGGAGAAAAATGGTAGAAAAGATTCTAGAAAAATTCTCAAAAACGGTTCGAAAAATTGAAACACGTTTTGAGTTACAAATTGAATGTCGCAAAAAATTCTCGAAAAGTTCTCAAAAATACTTTGAAAATATCTTGAAAGATTGAGAGAAGTCTAGAAAAATTCTCGAAAATACTTTGAGAAAATGTTGGATGGTGGTAGAAAATTTTAACGAAAATATGTAGAAAAGACAAACGAAAAGTCGCGAAAAATACCAGAAAAGATAAAATAAAATTCGCGATCAATTCCAGAGAAAAACTAGAAAAGAATAAGAATAAATTTCTTTTTTGGTCAAAGGTAGTATTTTTTTAGTCTGGACCCATTAATACATGTAGGTAATAGTTCACCTTTAAGTGATTGAAGTTGTACATAACCATTCTCAAACACCTCTATGACTTTATAAGGTCCAAGCCATCGCATATGGAGTTTTCCGAGAAATTTTTGATGTCGACTGTCATATATTAGTGCAAAGTCATCAGCTTTAAGTTCACATTTTCTAATACAACTGTCATACTTCTTCTTCCTTTGTTCCTAGATCTTCTCCGTTAATTTGTGTGAATTCACACGAGCTTCAGCTAGTTCTTCAATATTAGTCAACCTTTCGTTTATACAGTCTTCATCTATTCATTGAGCTTGAATATGAAAATTTTCAGTTATACCATAAGAGGTATATTTAACTAAGACTTAAAATTACTCTACTTTAACATGTCTTTTCATATCTAGTTGTTTCGCGTGGACGACCTAGTAAAGGTTATCCAAGGCAATGTCTTTCCTTTCAAAGGTCTTGTCCTTAATTACAAGGCAAGTACTTAGGAGATATATTCCCGAAAAATGACTAAGGCCTCTTCATGATTTATACTTAACCAGCTCATATCTTCATTTTCAAGTATATCATGCCATATTTATGTTGATATTCAATATTTAACAATTTTGTGACATCACGTGTCAATGTCTTATTGGCGCACGATGACTCTCTGTTATGGACCTGTGTCAATCTGCACAACTGCCACGTGTCGATGGTGCGTGACTCCTATGGTTGGATATGACCCCACCTGGACCATGTATATAGAGGTGGATCTCCATGAGCTTGTCATTGATTCATTCTGTCCTGGAGAAAGAAGAGCTCTTCCGCTGGTGGTCAAGTCAGGACGATTATCTAGGCCTCATGATGAAGGTAGGCGATGGTTGAGGGCAAGGGGTGGTATGGGACACCATGGCTTATCAGAGATCCGAGCTTGCTTGATGGTGGTCTAGAGCTCCAGTGCACGGAGGTGAGGTGGTACTACCTCTATGGTTGGGTGATAACGTAGCATTCGTCACCTGTTTGTGCTTTAGCAATGACTGGATCGACGATGGGAGTCAATCCTTTAGTTAATAAAAAGGATGCGACACACGTTTATGTGGCAACTTTAAAAAGTTAAATGATTTAACCATCAAAGCTATTTCCTCGAGGGCAATCCTCACTTGGGTCAAGCCTTACCTAGGGAGGGACATAATAATGCTAGATAGATTGTCATAGGCTCTCATGTTCCTTGCCCTATCCTTGGTAAACACTATCACCTAAGTACAAAAGGCCTTTAATTTTTCTATTCAAGAGATGTTTTGTATCTTCATAAACGAGATGAGATATTGAAGCTAATAACTCTTCCCAAGTCGAACTCTCCATCGGTCTAGTGATCCTTCCTATCAACCCTTGCCTTGCAAAGGCAATCCTATGTGTTGAGGTCGACTTATTTGTGTGTACTCTTGTATATGTGCCATTCTCTATCTTCTTGTCATGGGTTAAGTACATGTTTAAATTTGAATAAAGAGAAGAGCGGATGCTTACAATATTCAACTTTTCATGAGTTGTAGCCATGGCTTGACACACCAAGGTTAATTGACATAAAAAAATAAGTAAGGACATCATATTATAGGTTGTACTTATTAGAATTTTTCTGAAAGATATAATGGATCAGTAAATTGTTATTAATAATAGTTGATTTATATCTAATTATAAATTTGAAATTTTGTTTAATTTTGCAAGACATACAAAATTCCTTCTAAAGATGTCTTGAAAACTACTTATTTGATGGTTTGTAATGATCTAAAATTGCAAATATTGAGAAGTAAATATTTTGAGATATTGATCATGAATATTGTGAATATTGATCATGAATACTGATTTGAAAGTGCAAATACTGAGAAACGATTATTCCTGAGATATTGGTTGTGAATATTGAGAATACTGATTGTGAATATTGTGAATACCGATCATGAATGTTAATCTAGTTAATTATGTGAATAATAATTGAATATGCCATGAATATTGATAGAATATATTGTGAATACTCTTGAATATTGGTTGCAAATTTTATGAATCTTGAAATATTTCAAATACTAATCATGATTATTCTGGACACTCTTGAACACAGAGAATGATTAATAAAACAAGAGCGCTTTTTGGTGATGTTTCTAGCTCGACAATAGGGGACAAAACAAGGTGAGAGTAGTCGACAACATACATTCCCCAGTCCGGTAGGATAGCCTATTTGCTCCCCATGCTTTCACACCTCAGCGTCAGTAGAGACCCAGAGAGCTGCCTAGCCAAGAAAAACATTGTTCCCATAAGGTCCAGGCAGAGGGAGTGTAGAGGAAGTCGGTCGTGAAAAACAAACTTGCAAAGAAGCAAGCTTCCCCAACAAGCTTATTTGCAAGCTTCTTCTCTTTGCTGTCACAACAACCTAAAGATTGCGATTTTTAATTTTGGTTAGTTGTGGTAAAATTGTTTTGTAGATTTGCATGAAGAAAAAGTATACAATCATATGTATAATCAATCATGGATTATGTCGTCTAATACAACGAAATTCAACAAATTTGATTAATTTGTTGTAACTTTTAAGTGTCTATTTGGAACTTACAACAAACTGATATCAAATTTCTTATAATAAAAGTTAGCTTAAGCTTGTGATTTTTGTGGTCTATTGTGGTGATTTCCTTTTTCGGGTGGTCCCCTGGGAGGTGGACCTAAGAGCGCTAGTTGAGGTAGGTATTGCAGAGCGTTTTGCCTAGGTAGCTCTTGAATCTGAATTGGTGGATGGTTTCGCTGATGATATTGATTCTGGTAAAGTCGGGAAACAAAAAGTTGTCTAGGAGGTTGATAGTGTCCTCTTGTGTGTTCTCGGTGGTTGTACCTTGGGTTATAGTAACAATAAAATGATGTATGTCCCATAACATCACAAATGTCACATCATATTACGTTTGTATCAGGAACAGGTCAGTGTCTTCTTGTAGTTAGAGACATAATCCAATTAAGATTAGACCATGGGGTATTAAGCTCAATCCGATGATGCTCCACCACCAAACCACAAATGGGGTTTGTTAAATAACTACTACCTTAGGAGTGTAAATATTCTATGGTTTAGTACATTTATTCTCAAAAGCTAAATATAAAGTGAAAGAAAGTTTTATTTTATGTTTTCCCTCAAGATACAATTGTATGAAACTTTCATATTTTAGATTGTATTTGCATTACATGTGCATATCCAAATACATCCAAGAGACAACTACATTTTGGTCTTGTATTTATGAGATATGACATTAAGATTAACAGAATGTATTTATCACAGAGAATTATTTTAGCCACTTATGAGTTGTACTAACAAAAAAAAATGTGCTTTTATCATAACAATGCTTGTCCATGATTGAATGATACTCCATTTTAAGCATTCTTGATCAGATGTGAATAGTAGACTTTCTACTTTGACTTCACTAGTTTTTTTATTAAATGAGTATCTACCTAAGAAAGAGCTAGGTGATGGTGTTTTTCAAGAAAACCTTCTACCTAGTAAAATATTATTATCTTTGCTTCAAGATGCTTATATATGAAACACAACAACTGGAATACTAAGTTAAACATTGATGATTGATTACTATGAGTGAGCTTAATTTTAATCATGTTGAATGTTAATTTATATCCATTGTAACTAGTCCATCACAAATGTTGAATGTTAATGTTGTTGTCCTACAATTTTGTAAAGTATAAATACATTGAATGTGAGTTCACGTTCATTGTAACTAGTTACTATACAAATGAACATTGATATTATTTGTTCCTTTTTGCAGCTCATACTTGGAAAAATAAGTAAATAATATAGGCTTTGTTCTTGTACAAGCATGCATAGTTATTGCACTACATAACACACGAAAAACTAGCAACCAATTCAATATAAACATTCTACAATGATTGCCCATTTTCAATAAAGTAGTACATTTTTTTTTTTCTGTTTGACATTTCAATAGTTAATGAATGAACCACACTTGCGCTTTGTTAATTTTCATTGTCAAAGGTGATAACCCAAGAAAAACAAAAATCTTTTCTATGATCTAGTAGAAATTTGATCAAACTTATGCTTACAAATATCTCATCCACTCGTTGCACAAATTATACATTGTTGCAATGCTCAACACTCCTTATGAGATTGTTGCTAAGGTAATTGCTAGTATGAACACTCATAAAACTTATTGAATTTTTAAATAATGGCTTAATCAAGAGTATAAACATTACAGAGACATCAGTAACACATGGAGACCCTGTGATATGTTGCCTATCATTACAATTTGGATTCCATGTTGAGTTAAAAATAGTAATTCATCTAATGCCTATGAGTGTGGAAGTCTAATCGAGTCAAGGGTTATGCCCCTAGAGGGAAAATTAATAACTTAAGTCTTTAGTACCTATGCTACTTAAAAAGACTCATGCATCAAAGACTATATCAATTTGCCGATCCTACGTAAGGAAAAGACTACCTATCTAGTACATAGCTGATAGATTTTACAGTTTTTAGGACAATAATGATTGTACTTTACAATCATAGAGAGTTATTGGTTGCTTAATCAATGAATCTATCAAGTTCTACACATTAGGTCTTGTTCTAGATTCACTACACTTGGATTTAAGCAAGAGCAATGGATCAGCATATCATTTTTTAGTGAGAGCAGCCTCACACGTGTGGAGTACTGTCCACTGTATGGCTTGCACCTGAAACAACAAGTACAATGATACTAGATAACAATCATACATAAAAATCACAAGACAAATGACTAGAAATCTCACAAAAGTGTAGAGTACAAAAGTCTCATCAATCTTCTTAGCAAAATGATGATCCTTTTATGGATCAAGTACATCCATGAGTCTGGTACAGTCCAGCAGGCCTTCACACGTGTGAAGAGTGCCATATCACTCAGATCTATCCATTTGATCCATCCTTGATCCTTATCCAATAGTTGACCTTCTAGAATATGACTAAAATCCAAAAAGCTAGTCTCCTAGAATATAGGAATATTCCCTACAAAATAGGATCTAAGGAAAATGGTCAACTCTTATCTTCTAGTACTCTATACACATGTGTGAACATCCACTTGCCATGTGGGAGCATTTAGTCATGCACATGCAAGGAAAAGCTAATTTGTAGGTGACTAGTCAACTTGACTAAAAACTAGTCATTTCATGTTCACACTAACTAGAATGATACAAAATCAATTTGGATATATACAAACATGAAAAGTACATCCTTTCACACGTGGGAACAGGCTCCACACGTGTGAAATCAAATCATCAACATATTCTAATGTTTGATCAATATTTACATGAACCAATGTCAAGTGAGAAGTGATAATTTTCAACACTCCTCCTCACTTCTAACTTGGCAAACCTAGTGTACATCTATCTACAATTCCAAGAGCATACCTTAACTTAAAAAATGGATCTTTGGACAATGGTTTGGTTAAGATATCAGCTATGCATTTGGATGATGGTACATGATGTAGTTGCACTTCCTTGGATTGTATCTTCTCCCTCACAAAGTGGTGAGCTATCTCAATATGCTTTGTTTTAGCATGGAAGATAGGATTTGAAGCAATTTGTTGAGAAGCTTGATTGTCACAAAATATGTAAGGGATCTCCTCGGCCTCTAGCACATGTAGTTCCATCAAGAGTCTTCTTAGCCATAGGAGCTCTTTGGTTGTTGAAGTCAATGCCTTGTACTCGGCTTCACAAGAAGATAATGAGATTGTATCTTGCTTTTTGGAAAGCCAAGATATCACTCCTCCACAAAAAAATGTTGCAAATGCACTAATGAACTTCCTATCCATCTTGTCACCTGCAAAATCTGAATCCGAGTAGGCTCCCAGTGCAAGTTAGATCCTTCATAAAGTATGCCAAAAAATCTAGTACTAGAAACATATCTAAGTACTCTCTTGGCACTTTTCCAATGATGAACTAAAGGAGCTTGCATACTGTGAATCAACTTGCTTACACAAAAACTTAAGTCAGGTCTAGTGATGGTTAAATAGATTAGAGAGCCTATAAGCTTCCTAAAGAGGGTGATGTCCTCAAAGAATGCTTCATCACCTTCATTAGTTGCTTTCAAAACATGCTCCATAAGGGTGTCAATCCCCTTACAATCTTTCATACCAAATCTTTCAAGAATGGAAGTAGCATACTTAGATTGACTTGTGAAAGTACACTTGCTACTTCTAAACACTTCTATCCCAAGTATAAACTTTAGGAAGCCTAGATCTACCATCTTGAACTCACTAGATAAGTCAACTTTTACTTTGCCTATGCCATCATCATCATTTTCTGTCATAATGATGTCATCAACATAAAGAACCAAAATGATGATCTTTTCTTCATTACATTTGATATATAAAGAAGGTTCATAAGCACTTAGTACAATGCCAAGGGAATAGAGAAAATCATGCAACCTAGAGTACCAAGCTCTAGGTGCTTGCTTCAAGCCATATAGGCTCTTCCTTAAGTAGAACACCTTTTGCTCCTCACCAACCTTGATGAAGCCCTCAGGTTGCATCATGTAGATTTCCTCTTCTAAGAAGCCATTCAAGAAGGCATTTGTCACATCCATTTGGCAGAGATCCCATTTGAACAAAGTAGCAATGCAAATGATTAATCTAATAGCTACAAGCTTAGCTACAAGTGCAAATGTTTCTTCATAATCCAATCCTTTTATTTGAAGAAATCCTTAGCAACAAGCCTAGCTTTGTACTTACTAATAGATCCATCTTGATTGTATTTAACTCTATAAATCCACTTAGATGCAAGTGGTTTCTTTCCTCTTGGAAGATTTACAAGATTCCAAGTATGATTCTCTTCTAATGCATCATACTCTACTTGCATTGCATCTCTCCAAACTCTAGATTTACATGCTTCTTCAAAAGATGATGGTTCTTCAAGCAATGTAGCTGAAAAAGAGTAAGAGGTAGAAGATGTAGAGCCTTCCTTTTGCTTTCCCTTGTCCACATAGGTAAGCCTTGAGGGCTCGGCCTTGATCCTTGATGATCTTCTCAGCCCCTTTTGACTCAAATCCAAATCTCCATCCTCGGGTTTGTCATGATCCTCCTCGGGTTTGTCAAGATCCTCCTCGGATTTGTCAAGATCTTCAATGCACAATGGGTTAGATCCATTTGACAAGCTCTTAGCAAATTGTGACTCATCAAAAGGTACATCTTTGCTTACCTTTGCTTTCTTGGATGTAGGATCATATATCCTATATCCCTTGCTATTTTCTCCATAGCCAACAAAGATTCCTTTGAAGGAGGTAGCATCTTCTTTCCTTCTAGTCCCCAAAGGAATGTGTACATAACAAGTACATCCAAAGATCTTAAAATCTTTTACACTGGGTTTCTTATCAAACAAGGCTTGATAAGGTGAGATCCCATCTATAGCACTACTAGGAAGTCTATTACACAAATAATTAGCACATGTTATGGCTTCTCCCCAGAATGAGATGGGAAGTGATGTATCAAGCCTCAAGGACTTTGCGCACTCACATAGACTCCTATTTTTCCTCTTGGCCACCCCATTTTGTTGAGGGGTGTAGGAACAAGTGTATTGTAACTTAATACCATTGATCTCACAAAAGTCTTTCATTTTATTGGAGGTGTACTCTACTCCATTATCACATCTTAGTGCTTTGATAGAAGTACTAAATTGTTTCTCTACTAAAGACTTGAAGTTAATGAAAGCTTCATAAACAAGACTTTTCTTTGATAGTAACTCAATCCATGTGAATCTAGTACAATCATCTATAAAAGTTACATACATCAAGGCACCTCCATTACTTGCATGTGAAAAACTATGTACATCAGAATGTATGAGATCCAAGGGAGAGAGAGATCTTCATGAAGATCTCTTGTAAGAAGACTTGTGTGACTTTGCAAGGTCACATGCCTCACACATCTTTCCACACTTCTTGAAAGCTCTTGGTAGGCCGAGAGCTAGTTCCTTGCTTGCCATTGACTCCATAGATTGAAGATTAGGATGGCCTGATCTCTTATGCCAAAGCTCCACTTGAGCTAGCTCCTCCCTAGCCAAGTTCACACTTTCACTTGCAACATTAGCATCCAACTTGAAAATTCTACCTTGCTTAATGCCACTAGCTATGCACTTATCATTTTTCAAGATGGAACAAACTCCATTCTTGAAATGTACATCTAGTCCATTGTCCATTAATTGTCCTACACTAAGCAAGTTTCTTGAAATGGTAGGAACATACAAAACATTATCTAGATCTATCCTTTTAGATGTGCCTAAGCAAAGAGGTATAGATCCTATGCCATCTATCTTGCATGCTTGATCACTAGCAGTGTATATTGACTTCTTAGAGTCATTACAAGATAGAAGAGTAGAAAAATAATGCTTGTTAAAGGACATGTGGGAACTAGCCCCACTATCTATCCACCATGTGTCTTGACTTGAAGTTGGTGTAGATGCAACCATTAAGGATGTGTTGAATCTATCCTCATCTTCTTCCTCTTGAGCAATGTTCCGTTGATCTCCTTTGGCTCGTTGATTCTTCTTCAAGTAGCATTCTGAGGCAAAGTGTCCTTTCTTTCCACAAAAGAAACACTTTAGTTTTGCCTTGTTCTTCACTTTGCCTTTGGAGGTAGATCCTCCATTCTTCATCTCGGCCTCCTTGCCTTGATTTTTCTTGAATGGATTTTGCTTCTTCTTGCCTTTAGATGTAAAGTTAGCTTTCTCCTCTCCTCCATTAAGTGACATGCTATCCATTCTTGTCTTGAGGTGTAGAAGCCTACTCTCCTCGGCCACAAGAACATTGTGCAACTTTTCAATGGATGGAAGAGAGTCTTGAATGGCAAATGATTGGACTAAGCTGGTAAACTCATCACCTAGACCATTCAAGATGATTTGCACTAGTTCTTGATCTTGGATCTTCTCTCCTATTGCACTTAACTCCTTGTTAAGAGATTTGATCCTAAGGACATACTCTTGTCCACTCTCTCCACTTCCTTTCATGCTTTGGAAAACTTGATTTCTTAGCATGAGAATTCTTGAAGTATTGTTGGATTCATAAATGCTCTTTAATGAATCCCAAGCCTCTTTGGATGAGGTACAAGAAGACACCTCTTTCAAGAGGTCATTGCATACATTTAACTTTATGCAATGTAGAGCTAATCTTGCTCTCTTCTTGTATTTGGCTTGTTCTTGGGGAGTTTGAGGCTCTTCCTCTACTCCTTGAACTATGTCATATAGATCATGGATCACTACGAGTGATTCCATTCTCACTTTCCAAATGGAATAATTTGTGGAAGTGAGTCTCTCACTTGATTCCATCAAATATCCACCCATGGATGACATTTTAGAATGAATGCTCTTTTAAAAATCACAAAGAATTTTTAATTTTAAAAGATCTGAAAAGGCCTAAAGCTTAATAGAATGCCTATAGGCTTGTCTCTATCAAACTAGCACACAAGCTTGAATGATACTCAAAGATCTTACCAAAATTTCCTAGCTTTCACTCTCACAAAAAAAATTTGCTTTACACTTTTCTTAGAGATTCAACTTCAACTAAGGATCTGAACAAATCAGCCTCTAAGATCTGACCTTAGACTCTAAAAAGAAATGCTTCAATGATCCAAAACACTATTTGGTCATAGGCATTAGCTAGAATGAATCTAGATCAATACTATCTTCAAAAAGCACCAAAAATGAACTAGTATTGTGATTTTGGGACCAACAAACACAAAGTAACTTGAATTGAAAGTTGCTATACGGTTTCACACGTGTGAAAAGTACATACACAGCCTCCAAGTCGTTTTGATCCAAATGATTACGAGCTATCACTCTAGAAGAACTCACCCTCACTAGTATTGGCCAAAAACAAATTTTGCCAATGATCTTTACAAGATTTATGACACTGTCAAGTGAGAAGTGACAATTTTCAACAATAGCAACCATCAAAGATGTGTAAGACTCACAGAGCATTAGAAGCATACTGATCAATTAGCTGGCAAAAGTGTACCTCTTGTGTACATCACTCCAAGCATATTGTTGGATAATGGTCAGTAGGGATTGGAGGCCCTACTTATACCTAAGTAACCCCTAAACCTACTTTGTTCCTTTGAATTGCTTATAGGATGATTCCTAGTGACCACTGCCACTTACCTTGCACTATTCCCTCGAGGGCACTCCTTATCCTAGGTAAAGCCTTACCTAGGGAGGGACATAATAATGCTAGACATATTGCCATAGGCTCTCATGTTCCTTGCCCTATCCTTGGTAAACACTATCACCTAAATACAAAAGGCTTTAATTTTTCCATTTAAGAGATGTTTTGTATCTTCATAAATGAGATGAGGTATTGAGGTTAATAACTCTTCCCAAGTCGAACTCTCCAACCCTTGTCTTGCAAAGGCAATACTATGTGTTGAGGTCGACTTATTCGTGTGTGTACTCTTGTATATGTGCCATTCTCCATCTTCTCGTTTGTTCATGGGTTCAGCACATGTTTAAATTTGAATTAAAAAAGGAGCGGATGCTTACAATATTCAACTTTTCATAAGTTGTAGCCATGGCTGACACAAAAGTTAATTGACATTAAAAGAAAAGTTAAGGAGATCATATTTTAGGACTTTTGATTTTATGAATTGTGTGTGTGTGTAGATTTCACATTTTACATAGGCAAAACAGTTAAATGCCATAAAGGCCTACTTTGCCGCCTAAAGTTTACATTCAAGAAGTTTGAGTAAGTCAAAGCTTTTTCATAATCCATCTCCCAATAGCTTGATTGTGTCATTAGCAAATACTATCAAATATGTTTGAAGCTCATGTATTGAGTTTTGTTTTGTTTTGTTTTCATTGAGATAGACAAATGTACTTGTTAGACTTTTTGTGAAAGATATAATGCTTCTTGGTTTCCAAGGGGAGGCTCGAACCTGGGACCAAAGAAACTTTGGATGCCAAGCTAACCAGTTGAGCCAACCCCGTTGGGTATGAAAGATATAATGGATCAATAAATTGTTAATAACAATAGTTGATCTATATCTAATTATAAATTTGAAATTTTGTTTTATTTTGCAGGACATATACAAAACATCTTCCATATTGGATGAAGAATTGGTCATTGTTTTAGAGATGCGTCTTGAAAACTACTTAATTGATGGTTTGTAATGATCTAAAATTGCAAATATTGAGAAGCAAATATTTTGAGATACTGATCGTGAATATTGATCATGAATACTGATCTGAAAGTGCAAATACCGAGAAACGATTATTTTGAGATATTAGTCGTGAATATTGAGAATACTGATTGTGAATACTGATCGTGAATATTAATCATGAATACTCTTGAATAATGATAGTTAATTATGTGAATACTAATTGAATATGCTACGAATAATGATCGAATATATTGTGAATACTCTTGAATATTGATTGCAGATTTTGTGAATTTTGAAATATTTCAAATCCAAAATTATTGTGGACACTCTTGAACATAGAGAATGATTAATAAAATATGATTATGTATAATAAAGATTGCGATTTTGAATTTTGGTTAGTTGTGGTAAAATTGTTTTGTAGATTTGCATGAAGAAAAAATATACAATCAATCGTGGATTATGTCGTCTAATACAACAAAATTCAACAAATTTGATTCATTTTGTTGTAACTTTTAAATGTCTATTCGGAACTTACAACAAACTAATATCAAATTTCTTATCATAAAATACAATCTTATTAAGGTCATCCTCATATTTCAAAATATAAAATACAAAACAAACTTACCAAAAACATGGATATAACCAGATTCAAATATACAACAATATGCAAATTAGGTATGAATCACCTGAAAGTGCATTAAATCCTATTTTTCTTTTCATGCTCTCATGCTACTTAGATTCAGTGTTAGATTGGAAAGCAGAGACGAGCAAAAGTCTTTTCTATGACAACTTTGTTTGATTCGAAATTTTGCTAAGCTATTTTCCTACATTCTTTTAATCTCCACAATGTCAAAATACGACAATATGACAAGGCCTTTATGGTACAATACCACATCATCCTTGTTTTCTCAATGCATTAGTGATGCAGTGTCCGAACAACACATTATCTTCACGAGCTCTCACACACACTCTCTCTCTCTCTCCTATCTTTGGACTTGGTTTGAACAACACCTACGCGCACAATCTCTCTCTATCTCATCTTGCCCACCACAATGGATCTTGAGCAGGTGGAGTGCATTATGACATAATCCCCCATAAAATGTGATAGTTTAGTAGGAGGAGGAAGCTCCCAGTCCCAAAGGGGGAGGCTAAACCACCCCCCCCCCCCATACACACACACACACACACACACACACACACACAGAAAAAGAAAAAGAAAGAATCTGGGCTTTGTTGCATTATAAATTTCAGATTTGGCACTAATTTCTAATTGGCCTTTTCCGTACCGTCCCGTACGATATATCACACATAAGCCTTACGTCGAGAATGTCTGGCTTTTTGCTCTGAATTAGGTCAATCAGGAGCTTTTTTCGCTGCTGCTGTAGTTGTACCCTCCCTCTGTCCTTACCTTCAGAATCTGTGCACGCACGCCTTTCCTATTTACTGTACTTTACTTCTAAGTTTCCGTTTTTTTTCCTTCAGATTCCGGATCATTTGTGGAATCTAGATTTTTACGCCATCAAATGCAGCAGGTGTAGTTTGTTTATACTTCAATTCCTTATATATTTCTAGTTTTTGAAGTTACAGCAGAACCAATTGGGGTTTTGCTATGATTTCTTGGTTTTTTTCTGGCGGTTTTTTGCTGTCAAATGCAGGAGTTCTTGTTTTTTTTCCTTCAATTAATGGATTATTGACTTGTTTGTAGTTTTTTATGGTAGCAAATGATGGAGCGTTGATTTTGGAAATTTTCTTCAATTTCTTCATTACTTTTGGGATTCAATGCCATTAGATGCAGGAGCAAAAGCCACAATGTTATGAAATTTCTCTTCAATTTTTCTAACTTTTTATGTCATCCACAGGAGGAGCAAAAATCGCTTTGTCTTGGGTTTTCCTTATATTTCTTGATTGCTTCTATCTTTTTATGTCATCGAATGCAGAAACAATAGCCGCTTTGTTTTTGTTTTTTCCTTCAGTTTCTTGATTGAGGGCGCTTTTAGATCCATGGATTACTTATCTCATAGGCAGGCATGGTTTTTGGGTAAACAAATTTTACGACAGAGGGCCGTGGAAGCTTATCTTACCAGCAGCCGTGCCATGGCAACCTAGGATTTGTAATACAAAGAATACAATCACATGGAATGTTGTGTAAAGTAAAGCATTACGTTGAGATAAGCAAGAGCAGATGGCTGCAGCGCATCTCTGGAGGCATGACGCTGGGGATTCCTCTACAGAAATTGAACGAGAATTATATGAGAGGGCTCGCGATGCTACCAAGGAGGCTCAGAGAGAGGGGGATGCGCAGTTGCAAGCAGCTGTGGCTGCAGCAGCTGCGACCCCGGTTCGTGAGGTGCAGCAACCTGTACTTGCTCTCACAGAGAGGTCCACTTGGTCGCTCAAATTCAGCAACCCAAGGCTAGAGATAGCATACGAGCGCAAGTCCACTACAAATGCTGAGTGCATCGACAGCATTCCTACTGGCTGTGAGCTCGCCTTCTGCATTTTCCAGATTTGGCTTCAGTTTCAGCCCTCACAGAAGTCGCAACCTAGGGTAAGCGCCTATATTTATCCTTGATGCGGTGTATGGACAGTCTGCTGTTGTTTGCAACCATCCTTTCATTTTATCACGAAATATTAGGGAATGTGTGACACCATTTCTAGTTACAGCACGTTTTAATGAAGCAAGGATTAGTTAAGAATACTTTCTATAGGATACATAATTTGGTGAATTTTGTTCTGCTCCTACTTCAAATTCTACAGAAGAAGGTGGAAAGTTGTGTATCTTAGAAATGTAAGTAGGCCGAACAAGATGAAAAATCCATTAGACAGGTACCTTCGTAGCATCAACTGCCTTTTCTATATGCATTGGTGAAGGAGAACAGAGACGCTTTTTGTGTTCTGAAAGTAAGTTTTTGACATTCTAGCGTTTTCCGAAATAGACCATGGAATGTTGACAATTTCAAGAGGGAAATAATAAGTTTAACAGTTTGCTGAAGAGGCAAGGCCAGAGACTTGTTAGTCTTTGAGGAACTTAGATTTGATATTGAAGAAGGCTTCAAGCAAAGCTTTGTGTTCATAAAGACTTAGTAGTGCCAGTAGGTTGAAAATCGATGCACTCTTGGCATGGCCAATTTGTTTAAACATATGAGAGTTGATTCACTTTGGCTATGTCAATGATCTTCATGATGTCAAAAGGCATAGCACAAGTGCAAAGTTCTCTACTGAAATGTACTATGGAGATGTCCTACCCCTTCCTCCACTTTAATAGAGATCAAGGCCGTCTTAGATTTAGTCCTTGGAGGGGGTGGCAGCTAAAGCTATAATGTGCACCATAAAAGGACATGGTTGGAAGAGTGGATTGCTTAGGGTTTTTGAAAGAGAGCAAAGACTTTCTGAACATGACAAGAACAATTGTGTATGTGTGTGTGTGTGTGTGTGAGAGAGAGAGAGAGAGAGAGAGAGAGAGAGAGAGAGAGAGAGAGAGAATCAGAACCGTCCAGCTACATTTGCTTTTTTTTTGTGAACCGTGCAGGAAAGCCTGAGTTCATTCATGCGCTACACGTTCAATCATCTATATGGTTACACTTGTGTTGCTGCAGTTAGCACCTTGGTGCTAATTCTTCAGCTCGGTTTCTTGAAGTGGTAATCCATCCTAAGAAGTGATAACATATATATTAATGTTACTAGCTGTGAACTAATATGACTTTTTGCAATTCATGAATAATGTTCGAATCCATTATGCAGGTATAAAAGTAACAGAGGGTTCGTGCTATGGCATTATGTGTGGATGTTATGGATTTGGGAAAGCCTAAGGCTGTTTCTCACAGAAGATGTGGTAGGGCTTTTGCGTTTTGAATGGAATGACATGCTAGATAATTCTGGTCGAAGGTTTTGATTCTCCTGTGGAGCGAACTAAGGAGGCTTTTCGTTTTCATGTGAGACGGTTTTGTGCTTTCATTTTGACAATGAATCTGGCACTTTTACAGAGTCTTAGCTTCAGTGCAACATTGGCCTTTGTTCAGTGCATACTCATCAGCCTCATTTATCAAGTGCCCTTCTGGTAAAGCCACTTTTCGTTTAAGGATTTTTGTCGTCAATCTTACTTGGAAAATTGTGTCTTTGTTCTTGGTTCAGAAATTTTTTATTTACTTTTGACTGCTGATTTCGGAAACCAGCAGTTACAGTACGATAAGTCCTCTTGCATTGCTATTCATTGTATGGGGAATTCGTTTTTGTGCAGCATGCATTTGCGCTCAAGGAAATATGCATTTTGCGGTCAGATTCTTGCCACTATATCAAGAGGCAAGCTGCAAGGAGTGCAAGTCCTCCTACTGTCAATTATAATTGGCCACCTGGCCGGTTTGATGCTAGCCTACAGACTTGACCTCAGAGCAAGAACTATATTTGTGCAATCACTTCCAAAATATCTTGTAGATAGTTCAACCGGTAACGGTCACCGAGCAACATTCTCCAGACAAATGTGGAGCATATTTTATCCGGACCTTTTTGAGAAGTCGGAGCCAACCATTCATGCGAGTAGAATAGTTTCAGAACGAGGTGCCCCTCCCAGGGCTCTTGGTGGTTTTGCTGGTGGGTTTGGTGGAGTTTCTGGATTGAAGTGTGCAAATCTTGCAACTGCTGCACCTCTCTCTTCTTCCAGCAACAGCTTAGGTGGGCACGAACTTTCAGATTCTTCTTCTGATGATGAAGATTTTGTAGATTCTGGATTCTCAGGATCACAAAACGTTCATGGGCGTGGAAAATCCAGCCAAGTGTACATTGCCCCTGGGAGAAGTTCGCAGTTATCAACGAGCAGTGCATGCTCAAATGTAGGTTCACACCGAACTCAGAGCATGCAATACCAAGCACAAAGACGCCGCGGCTTTTGAGAGATGTTAGATCTGTTTGCTGCTTAATTCCTACAGATGGTGCTTATGATGCTTAATTTTTTGGTATGAACTGACTTCACTTCCGAAGCATTTTGGTGAATGAAGCTGGAGTGTACAGCCAATAATTTCTTTTCTCTGCATATGTGGCTACAAATTTGGCGGAATGCCACTCTACAACAAATTTCTCTCGGAATCTAGTTGACTTCTGTGTTGCATGCATTGGAGCACAAGTTTGATGTATTCCTTGTTTGGAGTATATACATCAAAGCTTCTCTCTATTGCATTCCAGGATCAGATACTAGCTTTAATTTTCTGAATGTTAGTCTTGTGTGTGTCCACAAGCCAAGGTCTACCTCTTGCATATAAGAGTTCCTAATTGGAGCACTAACTGTGTAAATCTAATCTGAATCCAAAACATAGAGTTGGAAATCTGATAGGTGGGTTTGACAATTTCTAAGTAGCAATTTGATGGGATTTTGGAATTGCATATCCTGTGAATGCTTTTATTTGCAGAAAGCTGATACAACGGAATAACTAAATTATTGAAGTTTTTTTTATGTCTTATATGTATATATTCCTGGCCTTGGAGGCAGGTTTTTCTGTATTCAATTGGTATGCTTAGAATCAGCAAATGGCTAATATATATATTTTTCCTACCTGAGATGCCACTATCTTTTATTAAAGATAGTAAGTGACAAAATGCCTTGATTTGGAGGCATCAGGTTAGGTAACTACACATGTTTATTTGGCTCCGTACCTTTGCTTAGAAAGGCAGATGATAAATTGGTCTTTCTTAGCTTTTAGTTCACTCTCCACATAATCCCTATGCACTCTTGGGATAATCGGAGAGAGGGGAGAGACTTCGGATCTGCTAGACTGGACAAGATTTACTTCTCTTCCAAAGGGGGCTAGCTCCAGATTGTTCTTTTAGACACTTTGAACACCTATTCAAATTGGGAACATACAAACATGGTTATTCTTGGTAGATTATTGACAAGACCCCTTCAAATTCTAGAAGATCCTCTCCTTCATAAACTAAACTCAAGCCCTAAACCCCAAACAATAGATTATTTACAAGTTGGAGCTAGTAAAATTTACCGCAGATCATTTTAAAATTTAGCCAAAACATCATGACCTTAAACCCTAAAGCCAACCCTAAATCCCAAACCATATACCCTAAATCCTAAATAGATGAGAAATAATAGTCTCAAACCACCTTGCTACTATATCTTTTGAAAAGACAAACGAATAAAAAACACTTTGGAATGCGGAGGATGAGAAAACATTGATGAATAAGATAAGTCTAGTGATTAGTCACAATAAACCTATCTTAACTAGGAAAAAGGTTAAACCTCATTGGTTAAGAGACCTGTTTGTAAGCTTGCAGTCCCTTGGAAAAAAAACAAATCCCAAGGCCGGACATAGCAACCTTGGATTTTTAACTTGCCCACTCGAATTGGGCCAAAAATGATATTCTCGATTTGAAATATGAAGTTGGCTCATTGATCTTTCTTGATCCTTGTCCGATCCTCACTAATAGAAATAGTTCACTTATAATATATTTGTTGAATCACTCTCACAAAAGTCACTGCACATGTAGTACTTTTGATAGTCATTACAAGATTCCTTATAGTAAAATATTCCTTAACATCCATGGTGATCTTTTCCTTTGAGGATGGCTGAATGCTAAATGGTTGATAGATGACAGCTCCAAGTGTTGGAATGGTAAATTTGTCAGCATTAGAAACATAGAACCTTATAAATATAAAGTTTTTGCCCATGGAATCATGTTTCAAGTACTTCATCGTAAATCTAGCTAGGTATAGAGGGGATATAAAGAAAAGTTGTGAAGATGTGGCCATGTTGTTAAATACTTTCCTCACCTCTTTGTTGAATAATGTATTGGCCTTTAAGCCAATCTCATTGTAGAGTCTGAAAAAAAAAATTTCATGTCATATTTAAGACATTTTCCTAATGAGATTGTTCAAGAAGGATGCTATATAGTCAATTTGAGATATTCTCTTGTTTGCTACTTTGGGATATTTGAATAAGTAGAAACCGTTCATAATTCTCTTATGTAACCAACAAAGTGCAAGAGTCTATGTCTTATTCTGGCTATGTACATATGGGTTTATTATACAATCGAAATTTTCAAATCTACTCCAATTGTTTTTTTTCATCTAGTATATTAAATCTCGAAATATCCCATCGGTATAGAAAATGCTTTTAAAATGGATATACCAGTAGGTTTTTCGACGGTAGCAGAGATCTCTAAAAGATTCAAAGAGGCTGTCTTTTTTCACATGTTTTCATGCAAATGGGACAAAATATGGGACGGGGTAGAGCACATGCTCCCTCCTACTTTTGCCGCCTCCTAGTTGCTCTTTTGCTCCTTCTTCCTCTTGCTCTTCCCCTTTGCTCTTGCTTGATCTTGCTCTTGCCTGGTATTGTCCCTGTCTGTACAACAGCAGCAACAAACAATACTTCACACGTGTGGATCAACAAGAAATCACATTCTATACACTAGAACTCAAGATATCATGAGAAATATGAAAGAGATGGACATAGAATCAAAGGAGAAAAGTTCTCTATACAAAATCAGAACAACAAGATGATTTCTCCATGCTGGTACAACTATTTATAATAGCCATAATGTCACTTGGCCACTTGTCCTAAAATAGCAACTTCTAGGTACTTCACCAAAAAGCTATTTTAACTAGCCCGTAGAAGTAGGTCTAAATCCGACCTTATCCACTTATATACAGGCTAAAAAAGGAAGAACACTATTTTTAGGCCTTATTGACATTGAGAAATGTATCTCTAAGTTGAAATTTTACTTCGGCCTCCAAATTGCCAAAGTAGCCCAACTAAACCCCAGTACTTAACTTATTATCTAATACTAACACAATATTCAAAAGAAAACATAAAATGAGAACATCGATCCAATTTGCAAACATTTGTGAAATACTTAATCAAGGCATTACACTCAACTAGTACTCTGCTTGTTGTTTCGAACAAGTACTGTAGCCAAGTTTCCTTGGCAACACATATTCTAAATTCTTTGTCACTTTTAGAAATACCAATTGTCCACTCATTGGACCAGCACATCATTTTAACCACTTGTATTTAATGTCATTCGAAATCAAAGAACACATTAGAAGTAGTTCAAACACCAAAAGGGCCTTTTGTCAAGATGTTATTTTTGACTATTTAACTATTTGACATACACATGGCCTAGTTATGTATTTACACTTGTGAGATATCGTAACATTGTTCATCTGTTGAAATTCTTTTAGAACTTTCTGGTCATATTTGTGTACAATTCAAAACTTCCACCAGGCATGGTCTTGACTCGTGATTGGATCGTACTTGCTACCCGCAAGTCTCGAGTGCCCGAGGCTTAACACTTCTGGTTAACATAAGTCTATTTTGAACTAATCGTAGTTAGACTAATATATGTGGTTTAGGGAAGACGATCGACATTTATTAAAAATTGGTTTCTTATTTTCGTACTTATTCATCATCTTTTTGTTTCAAACTCTGCTATTCATCCTCTCTTGGCTTTGTGATGGCTTCTAGTAGCCGGGGTCAACTACTCTATTTGGAAGGTGAGGATGGAGTCGATTTTGATCCTCCAAGATGTGATGGATATTGTTCTTGGACTTGCGGAGGAGCCTCAATTTCTTCAAGAAGTCCAAAGGTACAAGAAAAGAGCAAGAATGGCTCTTCACTATATTAAGATGAATGTTTCAAATGAAGTGTTTGGTGCTTGCACCTCGGCCAAGGAGGCTTGGGACACCCTCAAAGCCATTTATGAGGCCAAGAAAACCTCTAGATTGCTCACACTAAGAAATCAAAATTTTCAAAGTTGTCAAAGAAGTGATGAGAGTGCATCCAACTATGTTTTGAGAGTGAAGGACATCCATAGAGAGCTTGCATGCATTGGAGACCAAATTAATCAAAGTGAACTAGTGCAAGTTATCCTCAATGGCTTGTAGGATGATTTTGACAATCTTGTCCAAATTTGGAGGCACTTTAGGGAGTACTTATTGCTGAAGAGTGTAGGAAAGAGAACAAGCTTATAAGGATGAACAAACTCTCAATTAACAATGGTGGATATGACAAAGCTCTATTTGTCAAAGACAAGCATAAAGGGAGGAGCAAAGGGCAACAACAACAACACTTCAACAAAGACAAAGACAAAGACAAGGACAAAGATGGAGAGGAGGAGAATTCCTCTAAAGCTTCAACATCCAAGAGGAAGAAAAAGAAGATCAAGTGTTTCTTTTGTGGCAAGAAAGCCCATTATTCCACAAATAGGTTCAAGAAGAAGAATCAACTCAAGCATGCTAACATTACTAATGAGAGAGAGAGGGAGAGTGATGCTAATGAGAGTGATAGAGAAGGCTCTCTTATGGTGTCTAGTTTCTCTTCTTCTCCTTTCAAAAAAGATGGATTATGGTACATTGATAGTGGAGCTAGTTATCATACGTGTAGTTCAAAAGAGTCCTTTTCTAGTCTTTTGCCTTATGAAGGAGTCAAGAAATTCATTTATGCTGCAAATGATTGTGAGTGTAGGATTGAAGGAGTAGGGAATATTCCCTTAAATGTTGCATCCTCAAGAGTGTTGTCTCTCAAAAATGTTCTTTTTGTGCCAAGACTAACCAAAAATCTCATTAGTGTTGGTCAATTGCTTGATAGTGGCCTAGATGTCAAGTTTGGAATCGACACTTGTGTAATCAAAAGAGAGGATGAGATTATTGCTTGTGGATCTAGATTTGGAGGCATCTATAAACTAGATTCAAGAGAGAGTGCTAACACTTGTGATATTGCCTATATGACCAAGATCAAGAAGAATTATGGCATAAAACATTGGGCCATCCCAACTTTAAAGCCATGTCATCTATGGTC
Organism: Diphasiastrum complanatum; assembly: GCA_029204225.1. Lineage (NCBI taxonomy): Eukaryota > Viridiplantae > Streptophyta > Lycopodiopsida > Lycopodiales > Lycopodiaceae > Diphasiastrum > Diphasiastrum complanatum. Next base: position 18,904,366 of record CM055114.1, on the reverse strand, counting down.
AAAGAAGTGAAAGCTATTGGATTACCAAAGACCTTATCAAAGGATCTCAAGCCTTGTGAAGAATGTGCAATTGCAAAGTCACATAGGAGGCCATATCCAAGATCTAGTATCAAGACTCATCATCCATTGGAGCTTGTGCACTCGAATGTTCATTTCTCATCTTCTAAAAGCAAGGGAGGAGCTACTTGCCTTGTCACTTTTATTGATGATTATACAAGATTTACATGGTTGTATCTCTTATCTTCCAAAACTATGGTGTTTGATCATTTACTCAAGTTCAAAGCTCTTGTTGAAAAGCAATACTCTTTCAAGCTCAAAGCTTTGAGATGTGATGGTGGTGGAGAGTATATCTCTTACAAGTTTCATGACTTTTGCGAGCAAGAAAGAATCAAAAGAGAATTTTTGTGTGCCTATTCCCCTCAACAAAATGGGGTGGCTGAGAGAAAGAATACAGCTTTGTGTGAATGTGCAAAGGCTCTAAGAATTAACGCATCCCTTCCTAAGGTTTTTTGGGGAGTGGCAATCAATTGTGCCAATTATCTTTGCAATAGACTCCCTCTTCTTGCTCTTGGAGGAAAGACACCTTATGAGATGTTGCATAAAGAAAAGCCTAAGGTTGACCACCTTAGAGTCTTCGGATGTATTTGTTTTTTTCATGTTCCTTTGGAGACTAGAAAGAAAGATGATCCTAGCTCAATCAAATGAGTTATGGTTGGATATTCATCTACCAAGAGAGCTTATAGGGTTTTCATACTCTCTACCAACAAAGTTATTGAAAGTAGAGATGTTATTTTTCATGAAGACCAAAAGATCATTTTGGATGGGGCAGAGATCAAAGCTTCTCATGATGCATCTTCTATTATCAATATTGAAGACCACCAAGATATGATGGGGAGGCTTGAGGGAGAGCACCTTCAAGCAATCACACCTAGAAGATCCATGAAAGAGAGATTCGACTGCAAGAGGCTAAAGTACAAATATTAAAGCGCAAATAAATTATCATTTATTTTTTTAGGTCGTTTTAATTATCCTTTTGTTAAAGGATCTTATTGTTGAATGATATTTGTAAGAAATTAAGCATATCTTTTTAAATTTTAGATTTGTATAGTTTATTTGACTGTTAAATTACAAATATCAAATCACAAAAAATGTTATTAAAATTATATGAAAAAGTTTTTTTGTTAATTTTCTTTTAAAAAATTTTATTTTAAAAATTTTACAATCACTCTATTTAAGAACTGTTTTTCATAATAACAAATTGCACACAACTAATGTTTTTATGTTTTAAGCAATTTTAATGTAAAATTTTAAAACTATTTTGCAATGCTCTGTCTAAATTTTAAATATTTGCAAAAAAATAGCATCTTGCAAAGTAATTGATTTATTTTTGAATTTAGGATTCAAAATTGACTTGTATTTTAGAAAATCGTACGTTCTTAGAAAAAAAAGGGTCCTACGCCATTTCTCATTTCAAAAGATGTCACATTATTTTATGTGCTTTGTGTAATAAATCTACTCGTCGATAAACATTCAATTAAATTGGCAAGCAGTATCACCAATCAAATTGTGTTATGAATTCAATAAATCATCAAATAGTTGATTTAGACAATCTTATATCAAACATATTCCATTTGCGACTTGTAAGAAGCATCAGACTTATCGGCCAGTTCGATATATCAAACTATGCCCCTAATAAAGCTCAATGTCAAATAAGGATGACAATCACTACATCAGTAAACTAAACAATGAATTTCTCATAGTACTCTCAGAACAACTAGATGGAATCTCAATTATCAGTCTTCAACAACTGACTATCTCTTATTCAGAACGAACAACCGACTATCTCTTATTCAGAACGAACAAGTGATCTCAAGTCTCGAATGTTCTGTAAATTCAGACGATAATATAATTATTGTATCTAATCACAACAACACAATTCTCTCTTTAGAATGTGTAAATCCAAACATTCTTAAGTATCCATGTGGAACAGTGATTTCGAGTGTCTTGATCATAATGAAGAACAAAACCAATGAATAGACCGGACAACTAGATTATTCGAATTTGTCGATTAGTTTAGAAAGACATTAGTTCACAATTTTAGCATATGCATGAATAAGACTGTGCAATGTACTTTCTATGCTCAATGTAGTGATGTAAAGCCTAAAAATACTTGCAAAATTGATTTTTTCGTTTTTAAGAGCACTAAGCAAGCAACCAATATTCATAACTGAAATGGTAGCATCAATATCGGTGACAAAAAGAACATGATTACAAAACTTACAAAAGTTTCAAAATGTAGCATCAACGATCATAGAAATTTTCTACCCTTTACTCTGCAAAAAAGAAACTGTCCCAGAAGAGTGATGCTTCATCGATGTTTTCTCTTGTCAAAACAGAAGGAACTGATCCATCATTCGACAACTGAAGTGTGGCTGCAAAAGTAGCTTCCAAAATTTGCATAGTGATATTGCATATCTATACATGCATACACATGTATTATGATGTCTGTCACACCAATAATCTTTTTGACAAACTCGTTACTTACTTCGATTAGTACAATGGATGGATCTACATTTAGCAAATAACCAAGTATGCACTAGTTTGCAAGCTGCATGATTTGATCAATATTCATTTTGCCTCATACCTTTCAGTTGATGTTCGCTAATGCAATACTGTCAGTTCCCATTGTGATTTAATTTCACTTCAGTTTCATAGCAAGAGGATGGATGAAGTGAGAAATTTGTAACTACATCGCAAAAGAGAGCACAAGAACAAGCACACAAGCAAGCAAAGGAGTAAAGTAAAAAGAGCAAGTGAAAACCGTTAAAAGTAAATGAATGAAAACACTAGTATAGACGAGCTATGTGTTAGATTTCAATGTTCAGCCTTAAATCCATATATTAATGAGCATCCTGAAAACTTTACAAAACTCCAGAAAAATAAAAGGCTCGAGTTTTTCTAGAAGATCAAAAAATCCAGTATCGGATTTTTCCGATCCAATGTCAAGCCTAACAAACAGAGATTTTCTGACCCTGCGTCGAATTGGATTGGTTCGGATTTTTTTCGGACCCTTCACTAAATTATCCGAATATGTTTGACCCTGGATTGGATCGTTCTGACCCTAAAAAATTCAACCCTCAGCATATTTTTTGACCCAGTGTATATTTCTCGACCCTTTGTATAAAATTCGACCCTATGTAATTTTTCGATACTATCGGTTAGAAATCTGACCCCACGACTTTACATTGATGTCCACCAACTTTGTACATGCATTTATGGCATAAAGGTAGTTGTAATAACTATAGAAAATTCAGTTGTAGATATTTTTAGTATATCAAACTTAAATCTTCATCAGAAAACTTCTTTTGATATTTCGAGTCTGATTCTTTATTAATTTGTATCAGTGTTATCACGCTCAACAGGCTAAAGTTATAACTTCATGCAATTGTACTCATTGTTGATAATAATCAGAGTGCATTTTGTCCTACTACTATTATTGTTCTATTGCGCATTTGTATGAATCCTACATTTGAGTTATTTTACTGCTGACTGTGGCACTTCCGATATGAAGAAACCAAATGTTTCTATTGCCAAAGCCTTGCTAGCTTTCAATCCTGAATTTTTGACAAAAGACGACACGACACAACACGACACGAAATCAGCCGTGCTCCTCAAAGGATCAAGAAGATCAGCCAAGTACCATGGAGTACAAGTATTTTATCAGATATCACGACATTAGTGGAAGTACTCTAGATCGTGGCTAATCTACCACTCTTGTAATTCATGATTAGTTAGAGATGTTTAATCTTTCTGATCTGGAAGTTACACGACGCGACACAAAATTGTTTGCGAACTATATACTTTCTGTTTGATGCATAATACCAAGCAAGTAAGGAAGAAAAAGATGAAAATATACAGAATACATGTAAAATCATTTTTGTGAAGAGGGATATAGCTATCAAAATATTGGGCTATGTTTCTGAAAATATACCCAAAAGATCATCTGCTTTAGCAGTGTACGCAAGTTACATAGAGTTGAACAAAAGAAGATCAATTGAGCATCTGGATCCATATGAGAGGAGACATTTCTTCATGACCATCCTGCTCAGCTGACCTTTGATACCGATGAGGATATGTGATATATAAATTGTTTTTCTATTACGATGATGAAGTTGAACTATTTCTCCTCAGATGTTGAAATGCCTTTTTGAATGAAATGAGATTTGTTGAATATTTGGTTTGATATCTAAATTGTGCTCTTCTGTAGAACCATTGAAATAGTTGATATAAGTAGCATCTCTTTGAATTATATCCTCCATGGTTGGTTGCTTGATGAAAAGCTCATCTTGCTTGCCAATGCGATTTCTCCATACCTTGAGAAGACCATATGCTCATACTTCCATATTCTTTTGCAAAAAATGTGGTGTGATGTAATAGAATAAAATGAAAGTATTCGCAAAAAGATCAATCAAGCTCTGTAACGAGACGAGACGAAACGAAACGAAACAAGACGAAATGATGCGAAACAAAACGAAACTTAAGTGAGCTATGAAATTGATTTACACTTATAGCCAAGTGATTGCGAAGCGAAATGAAGCAAAACACGAAGCGAAAATATTCGCGAATAAAATCAGTTCTTTAGAAATTCAGATATGATTGTTGGTCACTGCCGGCTATATCATTCCTACAATTCTTCAGAGAGTAGACAAACATTGTTGATCTAAGTTAACAGATTAATATAGCATTCAACGAAATCAAACGAATGTGTGGAATTGAATAAACAAGTGAATCAGATACACAAATAATATCAAACAAATCTTCATTTGAGATCATACAATCATACAACAACTACAATATTATCTATTGATCTTCTTGATTTTTCAAGCACTGCATGATAGATCCACACAGTGTATTGGCGTGAGAGAAATACAGTTCTCTCACGAATAATGTCTCGCTTACTAGCGGACTTTTGGATCTACAAACCTGTGTGTGGTTAAAAATTTGACATGTATATTTGCACGTGTGGAGCAATCACAAATTGGCATGTGGCACTTTTTATTTAATGCACAAAAAATCTCTCTCTATATAAGCAGAGACCGCGACTAAAAACCATTTGCCTACCAGATTCCTGAATCGTTCCTTGCTCTCTGTCATGCAAACTGGATATTGGAGCCACGCGACCATCTACATTCTTTTTGAGAGGCCTGGTTGCTGCTTGCGCTGCTACGATATTGGAATTTGTTGGGTTGATATCGGAGTCGCGCGAGGATCTGCATTTGAGTAACTCATCTACGACCTACTCGCGTTTCTGCGATATCAAGAGGAATGGCAAGAACTAAATAGATCGCGGGTCCAAAGTCTACAGTCTTGTATGTTAGTCAACCCACATCATCCTTGCATCTTGCAGCTATTCGACCTTGTGCTAGGGGGACTGGCAGAAAACTCTGCCCATGGTTCAGAGATATCAGGAGGTTACAGAACTCCACCAACCTTCTGATACCAAAAGCTCACTTCAACTGAATAGTGAGGGATGTGACAAGATCTTTGTCCGTGGATGTCAGATGGTGCATGACTGCAATTGAAGCCTTGCATACAGCCTATGAAGATTATTAGATTAGATTTTTTGAGGATATTGTGCTTGCTACTGTAAATGCAAAGCGGGTGACTATCATGCCCAAGGATATGGAGCTTGTGTTTAGGCTGAGGAATCAGTACAAGCAGGTATTCAAGGCACCTCCACCTCCCTGACCAACTCCCAGGGTTAGACCCCCTTGTCAGAGAAAAAGAAAGTAGTCAAGGCCAGTGAGGTTAGGAACCAGGGCCAAAAAAAGCCAAATCAAACCAGTCGAAGACCAGCCAACTCATGTTCAAGCTGGGCCGTCTAGGGTGGAAGCTGAAGAATCCCCCTCTCTTCTACCTCCGTCTAAAAGAAGATTAATACTATCAGATGAGACCGAGCAGATGATAGGCCAGACCCAATTGATTCTTGATACACTGAAAGTTCCAAAGGGTCTTCTTGTCACTCTTGGTCTAAATTTTTTACTAGATTACTCTTTTGATAGTGACCAGCCTTTGGATGTGCCCAGATGCACCACAGAGGATCTGGATAGATATATCACAAAATCAATTGCTCTCTTTCCTGAAAGCCCATCTCAATCAATAGGAATTTTATATAAAAATTTAGCTGTTCAATATTCGGTCGATCCCATGCTGACATTTTTTGATTCTGAGCAATATATAATTTTTGACGAGTACATAGCTAAAAAAATAGATAAATTAGGTGGTCACTTTGTATTCAATATATATTCGACCTCATATGTGAATTATTATAATCATGTTATCTGTAAGAAATTATTGAATAAGTCTTCGGACCTCACACACCCAGTTGTCGAAGCTGGACTCAATTATTGGGTTCAGTTGTACAAAAGCGACAGTGTTCCAGGTGTTTTTGTGCTTACTCAATTTTTTTGTCATCTGCTTAAGGACGAGAAATCAGCTGCATCATGTTTACAACATATGCCAAGTGATACCAAAATTTTTGTTGTACCATACTGTCAAAAATATGTATTGTTTAATTTGAGTTGTATGTATTGTTTTATTATATGCTTTATTTGTATTTTTTTCATTTACATATCATTGACTATTTGGTTGATTGCACTCATCACTGGTCTGCACATATTATATCACTAAGAGTGGATAAAGCCAGTTTGTGCAATCCAAGGGTGCTGAGAATGAACTCTTTGAGATCAACACACCTCAATGTCGACATTGAGATGTACAAAAGCATGATCATTTATTTTCCAACAAAGGCCCTATGTGTAGCAAAGCACATAGAGATAATAGACGCACAGGTAACCAGTTTTTCAATTACTCTTTTCGTGATGCAAATTGCCATATAAAAAAATGTGAAACTAACATTCTGTATTTTGATTCTCAGTCATCTCAGCAAGTTGACGCATTCAGTTGTGGCTAGTATGCCATTAAAAATGTAAAATGCTTTATGGAATGGTTCATCAGCCAAGGTGAAAATGTCGATATACGTCAGGTAATTTGAATTTGGATGTACGCTGATTTTATTTGTATGATTTTTTGTTTTTGTGTATTCGTGTAACTTGTCTTTTGTTGATGATTTGCAGTTCACCTGTCCAAAATTCACACAAAATGACATATTTGAATTTCGACAGGTGATGATTAAGATTTTTCTCTCTAATGCAACATCGGTGACAATGGATCAAGAAGCTGGGGAGCTTACACTTGAAAGAGCTCATGGAAAAGAAATTTATATAGAAAAATAGATAGATGGTCTTATTGAAAGGCCAATACAAAAATATGTACTTCAAAAACTTACATTCAATGTGTACAAATGATGACCCTTTCAGGTCTTTTGATATTTGATTGTTGCTATTTCCATCATTTAATATTCTATTGTTGCTATTTCAATCTTTCATTTCACTTTCCTTGAACCTGCACATGAAAACAATGGAATTACATTTATCAATAAACAATGTGGGTTAATATAAACGGAGCCAAAAGTTAGCAATCTAAAATTCCAAAAGGAAAGTTAAGCTCACCAATATTGTAGGTTTACTGATTCAAAGCTTTAATTTGTTTCGACAATTTCTATGCTTGACAATAAATCTTTGCATGGGATATGATCTTCTTGCCTTGCTCTTATCTGCATTAACATTGCAAATGGTCTATCAGTAAATCATTGTTAATAAATAACAGGATAACAATTACATAACAGACTATTTAAATACAAAAACGTACCATTCTTCCATTTACTCAAAAACCATAGCTTTGAGGTATGTCAAATTGGAGCATTGTAAGTTTCGATCGTATATATTTTAGACTCCAGTCCTCCTCTACTTCAATTGTCGCAATAACAACCTCATTTTGCTTCACCTCTATTTGTATTTGCTCTTGATGGTTCACTGTAAAGTCTTGATCTAATGCTTTCCATTCATTATTATCTCTAATCCATCTTCTATAATAAAACATAAAAGAAAGCATTTGTTTTTCTATATGATATCGAAATATCATGGATGATTTGTTAGCTCTACATTGAATGTTGCCATCAGTTTTCACAGCCCAATGATCATCAAGGAGTTCTGATATCATTTCATCAGTTAAATCCTTAGCAATGAACATTGTAGTTGTTTTACAAACATTACATCTAGCAAAAAAATCTACAAAAATTGCAAATGGTAAATACCATTACAGTCTATTGGTTTTTGAACCTCTGTTACATTTCATGCAGTTTTGAATGTCCATAAAAAACTTCGATCTAAAACTTTTTGCTATGGTAGAATCGGGGGGAACCCATTCCTCACTTAAAAAATGTGGTAGAGGTAGAGTTTCTAGTTTGCCATTCAAACCATTTTTGCATGGTATGTAAAGAGAATCGTAAAAAAAAATGCCAGAATCCAAAAGTGACTTTAAAGGACGATGCTTATAGTTGAGTAAACCGATATCAGAATGAATGACGTCTATGATGCTTGCAAGTGATTGTATTGGTTGCCATTCGCTTATGCTCGATGGATACAAGTCTGCAAAATACAATATTTTATTTTAACACAAATATATCACAATAATGAATGTGGATCATTAACATAGAAAAACCAACGTAAGTTGCATCACATACAATTGCATTTGAGTCGATCTACGGGATTGACATCCTCCACCATAACTTCATTGTGCATATACACATGTTGAATCAAGACTTTTGAAATGGATTGACCTCCCTTTGAAACTTTGAACTCTAAAATTCTTCCTTTCCAAAAGTTTATGTAATCCATATTTGATTTCTTTCTTTTGCGAAATGCACCTTTTGATGAGAGATGCATCACAACCCATTGAAACTTTTTGTATGTGCATGGTATCCATAACCCTTTAGAATCCCTTTCATTACAGACAATGACCGAATTGATCGCACTACGTGGTCGTTGATTGCAAGTGGCCATTGCATAATAGTGTAAGATACAAAACGATTGATAATGAACATCCAAGATACAAAATGATTGATAACTTTAGTTAGTTGAACCATCCATGAGAGTTAGTTTAACTTCAGTTAGTTAAACTCGGGCAGTCTTTTGCCGACGACAACAATATATTATCCAATTACATATCTAGACTCTGCCTGACGGGAGTTTTTAACTGGCTAAAAATATGCCCGAAAAATTGTAAAAATAATTTGTTGGGACATGTGGACGTCGAATAGTTGAAAAGTCAAAACAAGTATCTTTACAAAGGGCCCTTATGGCGCCTGGACCTCCACTAATGTCAGCAGCAATGGCTTCAATCAGTAGCATACAATCCAAGATCTGTACGGTTCTAGATTCATCAGGATCTAACTTCCTAGCATGGAAGGTAAAGACCTCGCTGATACTAAAGGGTGAAGGATTATTCCCGTGGGTTGATGGCACCGAGGAGATGCCTACAACAACAGGCAAGGAGCTATGAGAATGGAGGGAGAAGAATGACAAGGCAGCAGCCTTGTTATCATCATCCATCGAGGATAGCCTCACATTGGACCTGGCTACTCTCTAAAGCAAAAGAGATGTGGGATACACTACTCACAAGATTTCAGATGAAATCACACAGTCAGATAATGATGCTTGAAGATTAGCTGACCAACCTGCAGTGGGATGGCAAAGACCTCACTTCCTTTATTAGGAAGATGAATGATCTATTCCTTTCACTACACAATTCTGGAGCAGAAAATGCAGTGTCAGCAGAGAAGCAGCTCACTTATATGTTGAGAGCCTTACCAAGATCCTTCCAAACAACCAGAACACTGCTAGCTAAGGATCCTACAATGACACTCAATAAGGCAATTGTCAAGATTCGAGAAGAAGTCGAGGTTCGAGAGCACCTTAATCACAAGGATGCTTCTAACCAAGCCCTCTACAACAACAAGGAGAAGACAAAGAAATAATTCAAGCCTAAGAGGGAGTCAAAGCGAAAGCAGGACCGTGATCAGCAAGTAGAAGGAACCAGCAAAGGCAAATGGAAGAACAAAGGAAGGTCGAAACAACAAAGTGGAGACAAGAAGACCTGCGTGAGATGCAAATGCGAAGGACATTCTGTCAATTCATGTTGGCTCAGTCCAAAAATTGAGTGTATCTACTGCCACAAGAAAGGTCATGCAGCCATGGACTACCATCTAAACCCAAGAAATGAATTAGCACAAAGCAGATATGAGAACGATAATAGTTCGTCCTATGTTGAGGAGCCAAAGATCTAGAAAATGGGTGAACAAAGATCGAATTAGCATAATTCGACCACCTATATCTGTCCAGACATGTGTGCAGTGTCAACACCTAACACATAGTAGGTAATCCTTGACTCAGGAGCTACCTCACACTTCGTTACATCAAGACAAATCATGTCTGATTTCCAAAGTGTAGATCCATCAAGATTTATTGTTCTTGGAGATGGATACAAACATCAAGTGAATGGTATTGGTTCACTATGGCTCAACACAAACGGCAGAAATAGACGACTCGAAGATGTTATGTTCGTGCCTACACTACAACAAGACTTGTTATCAGTAGCAAGAATAGTTGATGGAGGGATGCGTGTGACGTTCTCTGACGAAGCATGCAACGTTGTTGATGCAAGTACCAGTATCTTGATCACTCAAGGCAGAAGAAAAGACAACCTGTATTACTTGAAGGTACGTCTACCTTCAAATCAAGTGCATCAGAGTCATGATGATTTGCCAGACACTCTATGGCACATGAGATTATGCCATATGAATTCAATGGCACTATACCAAGCAAGCCATCATGGAGCAATCACAAGGGTGAGCATCTCGAATGCAACTAGTTCAACGACCTGTGATGCATGCCTGAAGGGTAAAATGTCACGCACTCCATTTGTCAAGGACTCCTACAAAACGACCAAGATTCTGGAGTTAGTGCATTCTAACATCTATGGACCTTTCAATGTGATCTCAGTAGGAGGCTCGAAATATTACATTACCTTTATTGATGATTACAGTAAATTTGTCAAAGGGTATTTTATTCACAACAAATCAGAAGCATTTGACAAATTCACAGAGTATTTGAATTGGGTAGAAAGATACACTGGTAACAAAGTTAAGCAGATCAAAACAGATCGAGAAGAAAAATACATCTTGAATTGCTTCACTGACTTCTGCAATGATTGTGGTATCATTCACAGAAGGAATGCATCTTACACACCGCATCACAACGGTGTTGTAGAAAGAAAGAACAGGACCCTAATGAAAGCTGTCAAATGCATGATGGCCTACTTGAAAGCTCCTATAGTACTGTGGGCTAAAGCAGTTACTACAGCTGCTTACATTCAGAACATTATAGAAAAGTCTGGTGTTCCTCACACAACACTACACAAATTATGGTGGGGTAGAAAATCCAATCTGACTCACATCAGAATCTTTGGCTGTGCAGCTTATGCACATATTTTAGATAAGCTTCAAAAGAAGCTTCATGAGAAAGATGAACGGGGATATCTTGTAGGATATGACAATCAATTGTCATAATATAGAGTCTACATGCCAAAGACAAATACTATAAGACAGTCAGTGATGTCAAGTTTGATGAGAGCAAAACAATGGCCAACGATGATCCTGTCAGCTATGAATTCTTGAAAGATAGTACTATGATCTGCCAACTATGACAGAGGGAGCAGAGGATGAAGATGAAGAAGAAGATTTTTGAGTCTCTTTGCATTCAAGTGACAAATCAGACAAAGAAAATTTCAAGAGGTAGCCTACTACTAAAGTACTTGTAAACCGAAATGGTTTTGGACCTAGCAGAGCAAACAAAGACAAAGGCATTGTAGTTCTAGGAGGATCTCCTAGAAGGTCGACAAGACAATGAAAAACGCTAGCAAGATATGTGCCAAGCAGCTCAACTTCTACATCAGAAGAATTCTGTGGATTTAGTGGCAAACCACAGACATTCGAGGAGGCAGTTGAATGTCCAGAGAAGGACAAATGGATCCAAGCCATGAATGAGAAGATGGAATCCATGAGAAAGAACCAGGTATGGATGTTGCAGCCATTACCAAATAAGCGAAAACCTGTTAAATGCAAATGGGTATACAAGCTAAAGTATGGACTAGTTGGAGATGTCTCAAAGTATAAGACAAGACTTGTAGGGAAGGGATTCTCTCAGAGATATGGTATTGATTATTCTAAGACCTTCTCTCCTGTCGTGAAACATTCATCCCTACGTTTGTTATTTGCATATGCAGTTGTTTATGATCACAGGATTCACATTGTGGATGAGAAGACAGCCTTCTTGCATGGTGAGTCAGGCGAAGAGGTCTACATGGATCACCCCCCAGGATATGTCTCGAATTCACTTCCCAGTTATGCATGCATAATGCATAGGAGTATCTATGGTCTGAAGCAGTCAGCTCGACAATGGTACAAAAAGAAAGATCAAGTCCTGAAATCCTTAGGATTCAAGCCACTAATGGCTGATTCCAATGTCTATGTAAGAATTACAAGAGAAGATCATCATTGTAGTTGTGTATGTGGATGACACTCTGATACTCTGCAAGAGTGAGAAACTTATTGTTGAAGTGAATAATGATATCTCAAAACATTTCAAGATTGTAGATCTGGGAGAAGCCAAGTGTTACCTTCGCTTACAGATTGACAGGGACTATGAGGGAGGTAAATTGTACCTTCATCTGTCCAGATATACCCAAAAAATCCTAGAAGATTTTGGGACGATGAATTGCAAAGGAGTGAATACTCCAATGCTTGTAGGAATAGTACTGACGAACGAAAACTGTTTGAGGACTGAAGAAGAGAGAGAATTGATGCAGTTCACACCATACAAGAAACTGATAGGATCGCTGAGGTACTTTGTACATAACACACGTCCTGACATTGCTTATGTCGTGTTCAGGATGAGCCAATCATTTACGAATCTAGGCTCGACACATTGGAAGATTGCAAAATGAATTTTGTAATATCTTCAATTAACAAGAGATTTTGGTTTGTGTTATTGTCGTGATGCAGGGTTCCAGATGCTTTCCTATAGTGATGCTAGTTGGGCATCTCTCAAGGATGACCATAAAATTGTCTTAGGAGGATGCACCATCACATCAAAAGCAATAATTCTCTGGGTCAGCAAGAAGCAGACCATTGTAGCTCAGTCATCCTGCGAAGCAGAGTACATTGCAACAATAAAGATGGCCAACGAAATAATTTGTCTCAAACAGTTTCTTCAAGAACTGGGCAAAGCGAGGAATGAACCTCTGGTTTTGCAAATGGACAACACATCTGCAATACATCTGACAAAAGACCTTCACTCAAGGATGAAATACATTGTAATCAAGTACCACTTGATCAGGGAGCTGATCGGGAAGAAGATGTTGCAGACTATTTTCATTGGAACAAAAGACATGGTTACTGACATTTTCACAAAGGCCTTAGACAAAGGTCTATTCGAGAAACAGAGGAGCAGGTCTATTCGAGAAACAGAGGAGCAGTCTTGGACTCGTCAAGCTATCATGCTTTGAGAGAGAGATGAAGAAACAAAATGTTTCTATTGCCAAAGCCTTGCTAGCTTTCAATCCTGAATTTTTGACAAAAGCTGACGTGACACGACACGACACAAAATCAGTCGTTCTCCTCAAAGGATCAAGAAGATCAGCCAAGTACCATGGGGTACAAGTATTTGATCAAATATCATGACATCAGCGGAAGTACTCTAGATCGTGGCTAATCTGCCACTCTTGTAATTCTGATTAGTTTTTAATCTTTCTAATCTGGAAGTTAAACGATGCGACACAAAATTGTTCTCGAACTATATACTTTCTGTTTGATGCATAATAATACCTAGCAAGTAAGGAAGAAAAAGACGAAAATATATAGAATACGTGTCTGCCTGTGAGTGAGACAATTTTGTAGAGGATCTGTAGATCTAAAAGTCCACTAGTATACGAGACATTGTTCGTGAGAGAACTGTATTTCTCTCATGCCAATGCACTGCGTGGATCTGTCATGCAGTGCTTGGAAAATTAAGAAGATCAATAAATATTATTGTAGTTGTTGTGCACATATTATTTAGTATGATTGTATGATCTCGAATGAATATTTGTTTGATATTATTCGTGTATCTAATTCACTTGTTTACTCAATTATGCACATTGGTTTGATTTAATTGAATGCTATATTAATCTGTTAACGTAAACAAGCAATGTCTGTCTATTCTCTGAAGGATGATATAGCCAGCAGTGACCAGCAATCATATCTGAATTCCTGATGAACTGATTTTATTCGCAAATGCTTTCACTTCGTGTTTCATTTTGTTTTGCTTCGCGATCACTTGGCTATAAGCGTAAATCAATTTCAGAACTCACTTCAGTTTTGTTTCATTTTTGTCTTGTTTCATTTCGTTTCGTCTCATCTCGTTATAGAGCTTGATTGATCTTTTCGCAAATGCTTTTGCTTAGTTTCGTTTCGTTTCACGATCTCTATGCTTCTAGCATGAATCAATGTCAGAGCTCGTTTAAGTTTCGCTTCGCTTCGTTTTTGTCTAGATTTTGTCTTGTTTGGTTTTGTTGTGTTACAGAGCTTGATTGATCCAACGCAAATTATTCTCGAATAGAAATAATTTGAGTTTTGTAAAAGTTTCATGAATCATTCGAGACCCTTTATCAGTTTGTCACTAAAGTTTTAGCTGGAATTTGCATTTTTGAGTGAACATTTTTTTCATCACGATCCACACATCTAGCTCGCTCCTAGATTATGCTCATACCCACCCATTTACGACATAATATCAAAGCAGGCTTCTCAGTAGTTTGCTCCTCATTGCGGATTATTAGTTGTGTTTCTATTAAGACAACAAACTAGCAAGCGCGCAACCAACTTTATTCCAAAATTGTTGTTACTACCAATGATCTCGCTCAACCAGAATGGATCAATCTTCTCTAATCAAAAGGCTCGATGGAGGGAATTATCACCTCTGGAAGTTCAAAATGAAGGTCATGCTATTAGCCAAGGAACTGTGGGACGTTGGTGATGGCACAAAAGTCAACTTAGAAGGTGATGTAGCCATTATCACCAAATGGAGATTGAGAGATGGCAAGACATTTGCCATGATAGGCTCTCAATATCAAAGATACATAGATAATTCACATACGAAATGCTCAGATAGCCAATGAAGCATGAGACATCCTAGCAACCTTGTATGATATCAAGGATGTTACTTCCAGTTATACTTGAGGAAGAAATTCTTCAACTTGAAGATGTCTAAAGCAGAAAGTATTACAAGTCACATCAACACTTTCAAAAATCTTGTGGAGCAAATGGCTGCAATTGGCTTAGTCATTGAAGATTTTGATGCTGTTATGACTCTATTATCGAGTCTCCCTGAAGCCTATGAAAATTGGGTCATGATAATCGACCCACGAGCAAATTACTCTATCAAAGCAATTTCAATGCTTCTACAAGAGGAAATAAAAAAATATGCATCCTCTTCAGGCTCAGGGTCGGATCCTCAAGCTCTATATTAAAAAAATCAGAAGTTTAGATCCAAAAAGAAGAGCAATATGCAGTCAGGGTCAACTTTTGGCTCAGGGTCAAATTTTGGCTCAGGGTCAAATTCAGGCTCTGGGTTGAATTTCAACTCTTCATCCTTCCAACCAAAGCATAAACTATTCTGATACTGCAAGAGGACTGGACATGAAATCATAGACTACAAAACTTTGAAATTTAATAATGAGAAGAATAGGCAGTTCCAAGAACAAGCAAATTCTGCTTCAACTAGTTTTTCAACCCAGTAGCAAGAGGAAGATGAAGCAGCTTTTATGACCAAGTCCCAGTCTTTATCACAAAAACTGTTTTTCATGAATTGCCGCAGTTTAACCAGAATGTCTTATTGCTGCAATTGGTTGACATTCTCAAAATTGGAGAGCTCTCAGCAGCTTCACAACTTGCATGTTTGAGTGCTTTCCATGTGTCTCTTTGTTTTGTCACTTGTATATGCCATTGACGGTTTCATCTTTGGTTTCTTGGAGGATTCTATCTTCTGGAAGGTCTCTATCCTCCATTTGCCTCTGGGTGTTTCCATGGTTCTTCTCTCAGTTGAAGTTTTAGTCTCAAGGGAAACCTTTGATCTACAGGTTGCACAAACTTTAATTATCAGTCTCAAGGGGTTGGACTCATCAAAAATTGGTGGTAGGAACAGATTTGGATGGACGGTTTGATAACGGTAAGAAAACATGATGAAGGCTTGGCGAAAGGATGAAGGAACTGATGCTTCTATAGTTGCAGCCTTATACCCTTGCAATGTCGAGCTTTGACCACCACTTGCTGGGTGAGGAGCTTGCTTTATTTTGCAAGTTCACGGTTGTCTTCATCTTTCTTTTCTGCAGCTCTTCCTTTTAATCCGTTACCTATGGATCTCTTTGGGCTTCATAGGAGGGGATTTAACTATCATTGCTCCAAAGGGTTTCTTTTGATCAAAATTGATTTGACTCATCTGTTGCTTAAGTTGTCGTCCTTTCCTCCTCAGCTTCTTGGATCTTTCTCTTTATTTCTTGTAGTTGCTTTGCCTTCTTTTGTAGGTCTTTTTTCGGCTGAACAACCAATATAGGTGGTAGTTGGTCTCCGCAAGACATTTGCAATGATCTTTCAACTGCTTCGGTAAGACTATAAAAACTAGGGATTTCTTAGAAGAACAATAAACTGATAATAAACAAATAGATGGAAGGAAGGGTGGTAGTGAGAATGGTAGATGGTGTGGGCGATAGGCATGAGAATGGATGTAGATGTATGATGAGAGGTTGGTTGAAGAAGGAGACTGATTTCCCAATGCTTGTGTTTCCCTTTCTGAAGGATCTTCATCGTGACTGGGGTACTTCTTCTGATTGAGTCTCTTTGGATTACCCATCTACCTTCTTTAGCCTTGTCCTTTCCAGATTGACTTGTGACCTTGGTTGTCAATCTTGTTGATGTTGTTGTTGGCAACGTAACTGCTCCAGTGGATCCAAGCAAATCCACTCTCCCCCCCCAAAAAATTTGTTGGTGGGGATGTGGTTATTGGTAACTGTTCATGCTCAAGATTGGATCGGCGTGTGGAACACATAGTTGGAAACACGTTGAACATGTGATTGGACTAAAGATTGAACAAATTTTAACTAAATTTGTTTCGATCTTGTTGTAGTTGACTCGAAGATGAATATGGTAATGAGACGCAGGAATCAACTCTGACTTGACATGGATTTCTCATAATTCTCAGAAATCCTAAACTATTGTACAAGGGAATCTGAAGATGGATAGATGAATGAAAATGTGTTCTTGAGATGCTCTATGGAAGACTCTCGTGCAGTAGCTATTCCTCATGCAAAAATCCATCACACAAAATAGGTGAAGAGAAACAAGAAAATAAACAAATGTGACAAAGAGTGAGAACTGTATAGCACTTGTCGAACAAAACTTGCATTCATCAATCAACATTGATAATATACCTTGATAGTTGCAATATTTCAGTTGTTTTGTAGAGTAATGTGACTTACTCTGACATGCCCTTGTTAGAACAAGGTAGGGTGGGTGACGCTAAAATCGAACATCAGTGATAGCAAATGTTGCAAGATATAGCTTGAAATGCAAGTATTATTGAGGTACTATGTCTTGAGGACCTCTGTGAACAAGAGATTCAGAACCGAATCTCTATCTGAATTTTCGAATCCGAGAAATATTGTGTATTGGCACATTGGAAATCTTATTAGCATGTGGAAAGACAAATAGACTTGAGGTTGTAGAATGGGAGAAAAACTGTCAATTCCATGTGGAGGTTGCTCTTGGTTGGACATTGTAGCAGATGACGGAATATCGGTTTCACTTTCTTTCGACAAGGACTCATTTCATATTGTCTATTTTCATTATGGAGCTGGTGTATTGTGCGGTATTGTAGAAGTTTGCTAGAAACTTCTCGAGTGAGTAGCAGGCTGAGCGGTTGGGTGCTATGGTACTCGTGTGGTTGTCGTGAGGATCCTATCGTGATTCATAACTGACGTGATGGGCAGGTAGGATCTTAGTTGGTTCGGACAGTCTTTGAAACTGTGTAATCTGATACAGTCAGGACACTTAGCATGGTACTTGGTCTTGACTAGACAATCAACCATGAAGTGGCCAGTTTCACCATAGATGAAACATCTGGTGTGCAATGGCCCTTGTATAACAACATAGCCATCTTTTATGGCTAGTGGGTTTGGACTTTCAGGTGGATATTCATGATAAGTGATGGAATTTCCAAATTGTGATGGTTGTTCTTCATATCATTGGACTATACGTGCTTGGATATGCTGATATGAAGGACAAGCATCAGCAGGATGCGTAGCCCGGCAGTGTGGGCACCATATTGGTTTTTGTCTAGAAGGTACCTGTGCAGGGTTTGACTGAGCAGGCATATTGCTTTGGA
Organism: Diphasiastrum complanatum; assembly: GCA_029204225.1. Lineage (NCBI taxonomy): Eukaryota > Viridiplantae > Streptophyta > Lycopodiopsida > Lycopodiales > Lycopodiaceae > Diphasiastrum > Diphasiastrum complanatum. The sequence continues at coordinate 18,885,935 of CM055114.1, read as the reverse complement.
TAGACTTCAGGGTAGCTTGAGACTCATTGGTGAGTTTCTCCATCTGTAGTTGATGTTGCTTATTAAGCAACTCCAATTGGGATTTCCAAAGTTGATCTCGGGTGTCTTCGATCGGCTTTGACTCATGGGCAAGAGCACGTGGTGCTCATCTTTCCCTAGATTCGTCAACATCTGATACTTCATCTTCTTCCTTGATGGCATTAGACATAGCTAACTTTAGAATCATATATTCATCATTGGATTTAAGCTCACGTCTAATCCATCTTGGAAGTCCGACTAGGAACCAAATGATGAGCATTTGTTTAGAGGGCTGTTCTTGGACTTGACTTTTGAGGCGTTTGAAATGCTCGATATAGTCTCATACACGTTTGTCTTTTGTTACTCAATTTGACAAAAGGTCTCTCGATCAAGCGAAAGGGCTTAAAACGCTTGATAAAGGACTCTTTCAAAATTGACCAGTCTGTCTTTTCGTCACGATCAAGGTTGAAAAACCAATCACGTGCTTTAGCGATCATGATCATCGAAAATAGTTGGACCATAGCATCGGGAGATGTTTTGCCATACACATCACATGCATTCTCAAAGATTTGCAAAAATCTTTGAGGGTTCGAACTACCATCAAACTTTGGTAAATCTAGCTTGGGTGTACGTCTCTCAAGATGAGCTCCATGGGTAGCAGAAACTCCATTAGGGTTGGTTCTGACCCGTGAGGGTTCAGCACCACAAAAATGGGCTCGTGCATGTGAAGACTCAGCTCTATCAAGTTCTTGTCCCTCGAATGGGTTTGTTGATTGGTCTTGTAGTTCGGTCCTCATTTTGTAGAACCTATGACGTCTGATTTGTTCAGCGACATGGGATCTGACCTCGTATGGATAATCATCTGGGAGTTCAAGATCTTTTTGGTGGTCCATTGAGGACTGGTGTGAGTTTTTTTTTTTTTTTTGGAAGTCCCTACGGTTTACGGTGGAGGCGGTTTACGGTTACGATGGGTTGCGATTATTTGTGGGTGATTGCGGTCAGTGGTGATATGCGGTTTGGTGTAGTCAGTCGCGATCTATGGTCCGTTGCAATCAGTTGCGATCTAGTGCGGTGATTGTGGTGGAGACGGGTCAATGCAGTTTTAGTGGTTTCTATGGGTATATGCAGTGTCGACGGTTATCTGTGGTTATGGTTGGTTGATCGCGGTATCAGTAGTCGAGTACGATGTTAGCGGTGTCAGCGGATGTGTGCGGTGTCACCGGTGCTATGCGATGTTAGCGGTGCTATGCGGTGTCTATGGTGCTATGTGGACGTGGGTAGAGGATGGCCTGTTGGCGGTTGAAGGTGGAAGGGGTTTGAATGCGGTGGGTTGCGAATTAAGGGTGAATGGCGTTGGGTGTTTGTGAATGCGGTTGTAGCAGGCGGTTTGTGATTGTTGCAATTCAAGTGTGAATGGAGATAGGGTGCGGGTGTTTGCATCTGTGGATGACTGCGATGTGTCTACAGTTCGGGGCGGGCATAGTTAGAGGATAGCTTGTTTGCGGGTGTGATGTTGTGGGCGTGCTGGTGTGAGGTGATGTTAGTGAAATCGTAAGGTGGCGTTTGTAGGAGAATGCGGTGGGAGTGCAGTCTATTGTGGTACTGGTTGCGATGGAGGTGGAAGGTTGGGTTTCTGCGATGCAATGCGGTCAGTTGTGGTGTAATGCATGTAGTATGGATGAATGTGCTCTGTTTGTGACTGCTAATCTTTTTGTGTTCTAAGGTGGATGCGGTTAGGTGTTTGAGTAAAACAGGTGTAGAGACATGGGAGATGAACAAAGGCAGAGTGCATCAAATGCAAACGAGATAGACGGAGGCAGATGCAAATGAAGGGAGAGGGTGGTGGATGCATAGAAAATGCAGATGCGATGCCAGGTGTGGTATTTGATGGCTGATGTACTCGTTGTTTGTGATCGTCGTTTGAAATTGTTATGGTCTGGCGTGGATGTGATTCGGCTAAGATGGTGAGGGACCCCTTTGGTTGAGCTGATGATTGGCTCCGGCTCCGGTTGAGATTGAAGTGCGAGGGGAGTGATGGAGTGTGGATTGTGGCTGAGGTAGTGTGAGGCTGTTAGGGGGTGATTGTAGAGGTCTACCTGGGAGAAGCACCAGGTTACAGGTTACGGTTGGTTGGGATGCAGGTGTTTACGATTGAATGTGGTGGGATACAATTAAGTTGTGTGTTGCGGTGGATTGCGGTTTCTACGGTGGAGCAGCAAAATGCGGCTATTGCGGTGGTAGTGCGGTTAGCTACGGTGGTGGTTGCGATGGTTGTAAGGTGTTAGAGAAGCGATGGAATGCAGTTGCAATAAAGGATTGTGGGTGGATGGGGAGGTAGTTGTGAAAGAGGTGGAAGGCGGTTGTGATGAGTGCGGGTTCGATTGCTGAAAAGTGGTTGCGAGTAGATGCGAGCTACGATGGTGGAGTGTGTTCTCTACGTTTCAAGGGATAATACAGATGGGGGTGTGGTGGAATGCGATGTTATGCTGATGTAGTGTGGGATTGCGGCGTAGTGCAATTCAAAGGTGAATAGAGGTTGGTTGTCTGCGAATGCGTTCTCCACGGGTCTAGGGTGGAGGTTGTGTGATGGCGATGAATACGATAGCTATAGTGTTGGTTTTTGGCGATGGTGACAGCTCAAGGCGGTTGCTCCAGGTGAATGCGGTTGTTATTATCCAATGCAGATGCAGGCTCATGTAGTTAGCCTCGTTTACAGCGTTGCAGATGTGAAAAACTCAGATCCAAAAGATGCTAAAGTTTCATAAAGATCTTGGCCATGGAAGTTATGCACATCTAGATTGAAAAAATGATAGAAATTGTGATGTTAAGCATACTAAACATCAACTAAACATCAAAATCTGATCATAAGCTTCCACAAACAGAAACTTGCTGTCCCTGTCCGTACTTCAGAGCCTACAACCTGCATTTCACACGTGTGAAGCCATAGCAACAAAGAAATCACAATTCTAGTGGCTAGAATGCAAGATATGAACAAAAAAGTGAGAGAGAAGAAGATGGACCTTCAAAGAGCATAACATTCATTCAATAGAATGAAAATGAGATGTGTACATACTCGTGGAGATGGCTATTTATAGCAGCCATAGTGCCTCTTGGCCACTTGTCTTATGATAGGCTAAAATTGGGGTCCAATAGGATTCACCCATATACCTAGAAATTTGGTCAAATAGGAATGCACCAAATTATGAGCCAATAGAAGAGCTCCACACTCGACCTCCTCTAATTAATGTGACCTCAAAAGTAGTGTACACATACTTTGGGCCTCTACATACATGTATGAACCTATCTCTAACTTTTATTTGGCCATAGGCCTACAAAATCTCAAGTTAGGAAAATACTACTAGTTGACAATTTTTCACACTCCCTCTTCAACTAGTTTTAGCATAGATTTAGAAAGTACACCAAGACTTGTTCTATGCTTGAAAAATAAGTCCTTTCCCAATGCTTTGGTAAAGATATCAGCCACACATTCCTTTGATGGGACATGTTCAAGCTTGATCTCTTTTGCCAACACTTGTTCTCTCACAAAATGGTAAGCCACCTCGATATGTTTGCTCCTTGCATGGAAAACCGGATTGCTTGCTAGACTTTGGGCTGAAAGGTTGTCACAAAAGATGATTGGACTCTCTGAAAAATCCAGCAAATGAAGCTCCATAATCATCCTCTTGATCCACACCATCTCCTTTGTGCATGATGTCAAAGCTTTGTACTCGGCCTCACTAGAAGAAAGTGATATAGTTGCTTGTTTCTTCGACATCCATGAGATAGCTCCATCACCTATGAAAATAGCATGTGCATTTATGGATTTTCTATCCATAAGGTCTCCTGCAAAATCTGAATCTGAAAAACCAAATAAGTTAGGTGATGAGCCTCTATAAACAATGCCAAAATCTTTTGTTCCCGAGATGTATCTCAAGATCCTCTTTCCTAGTTTCCAATGTTCTATGCTAGGATCTTGCATGAATTGGCTTAATCTACCAACACAATAAGATAAATCAGGTCTTGTGATGGTTAGATATATAAGAGAACCTATTAGCTTCCTATAGAGAGTAATGTCCTCGAAGGATCTTTCATTACCTCTTATAGTTAGCTTTACATGTGATTCCATAGGTGTATCAATAGGATTTGCATCTACCATATGAAATCTATTGAGAATAGAAATAGCATACTTCTCTTGTGAAATAAAAGTGATTTGAGAAGTTCTAATTACTTCTATTCCTAAGATATAGCTCAAAAGACCAAGATCATGCACTTCAAATTCCTTTTTTAGTGCTTTCTTGATATCTTCTATATCTTCCTTGTTCCCTCCACTTAAAATAATGTCATCCACATAAATTAGAAGGATTGTAACATCATTAGCACTAATTCTAAAGTAAAGTGAATGATCATACTCACTCATAGTGAAGTTTTGAGAAAGTAGAAAAGAGTTAAGCCTAGCATACCAACTCCTTGGTGCTTGCTTAAGACCATACAAACTTTTTTGTAGAAAACACACATGATTAGGCTTGCTATGAGAAACATAGCTCTCGGGTTGCTCCATGTAGACTTCCTCTTCAAGATCACCATTCAAGAAAGCATTAGAAATGTCTAATTGCCAAAGATCCCATCCATAAAGAGTTGCAAGGGAAATGATTACTCTTATGCTCACCATCTTTGCCACGGGTGCAAAGGTTTCCTCATAGTCAATGCCATGCTCTTGAGAATAACCTTTAGCCACCAACCTTGCCTTCAACTTGTTGATAGATCCATCTTGATTTGTCTTTACCTTGAAGATCCATTTGCATCCAATTGCACTTTTGCCCTTTGGAAGCTCCACCAATCTCCATGTGTTGTTCTTCATAAGTGCTTCAAACTCAAGATCCATTGCTTGGATCCATTCCTCTTCTTGCCTTGCTTCATCTACACATGAAGGTACATCAAAAGAAGTTAGGAAAGCATAGTTGGATCCATCCACCACTTGCTTACCTTTGCCATCATAAGTGAGCCTTGAGGGTTTCACTTTATGCCTTGGAGTTCTCCTTGGAATTTGACTTGAAGAGGCTTCTTCAACATCCACATCCAATGTGTCATCAACTCCATTGTCATCAAGCACATTAGTTGCAACAACACCATCATCACTTGAAACAACTTTTGGAATGTTACCTTCATCAAAAATGACATCCCTACTTGTGAACACTTTCTTGATTGAAGGAACATAAATCCTATATGCTTTGCTTACTTCACTATAACCAACAAAAATGCCCTTTCTTGAAGATGGATCCTCCTTAGTTCTATCATCAAGAGTAATGTTGAAGTAGCAAATGCATCCAAAAGTTCTTAGAAACTTGACATTAGGCTTCGTACCAAACAAAGCTTCAAAAGGGGTTTTTCCTTCCAATACAACACTTGGCCATCTATTGCATAGGAAATTTGCACACAACAAAGCATCACTCCAAAAAGGTTTAGGAAGATTAGCATTCAATCTCATTGCCTTTGCACTCTCACACAAGGTTCTATTCTTCCTCTCGGCCACTCCATTTTGTTGTGGTGTTCTTGGACATGTGTACTCCCTCTTGATCCCATGCTCATCGCAAAAGGCTTTGAATTTGTTAGAAATGTATTCACCACCATTGTCGCTCCTCAAGCATTTGATTTTGGTTGTAAATTGAGTCTCAATAGCAACTTTGAACTTGACAAACACATCAAACACCTCATCCTTGCTCTTTAGTAGATAAACCCAACAAAATCTACTAAAATCATCAATGAAAGTTACATACATCTTAGCACCTCCATTGCTAATTGTAGTAACACCATGAATATCCGAATGCAAGAGAGAAAAAGGCATCTTAGATCTAGATATAGATCTAGTATATGGCAATCTATGTGATTTAGACAAAGCACATTCTTCACAAACATGATTCAAGCAAGTAAGAGACTTGGGAAGTCCCCTTACTACCTCCTTTTTGGCTATTACCTCCAAGGCCTTGTAGTTGAGATGTCCCATCCTTTTATGCCATACCTCTTGAATTCACATTTGTTCATTTGCCATGCATCCAACTTGGTTAGCAACAACACATGCATCAAGCTTGAACAATTTCCCTTGCCTTTTCCCTTTTGCAATGATACTACACCCCTTTTTGATCAAGCAAGCATCACCATCAAACTCAACTTTGAATCCTTTGTCAAGCATTTGGCTTACACTAAGTAAGTTCTTGGTAATGGATGGAATGAGCAAAACATCTTTCAATTCTATATTCCTATTTGTAGAAAGTGAAATAGGAATTGTGCCAATCCCCTTGATTGCACACTCACCATCATTTGCGGTATAGATTACCTTCCTATCACCATCAAATGCCATTAAAGATGAAAAATACTCTTTATGATATGTCATATGAGAAGTGGCTCCACTATCAATCCACCAAGAATCAATGTCTCCATGATTAGCCAACAAGCAAGATGACATAACAAAAGCATCATTTGAAAGAAGCTCATCCCCACCCTCATCAATAGTTAGATTGGTTTGCTTTTCCCCTTGATCCCTCTTTTTCTTAAAACAATCACTAGCAAAATGCCCTTTGACTCCACAATAGAAACATTTTAGCTTAGATCTATCCTTCTTTTTGCCAAAAGTAGAGTGCTCACCTTGGTCTTGCCCTTTAGACCAATTGCTTTTACCTTTGCCCTTGAACTTGCCTTTAGAGAACATTGCCTCCTCTTCTCCTCCTTGAGATGTAGAAGATGCTCCCACTCTTGCTTGCAACCTGAATTCTTCAGCCAACAAGACCTCTTGCAAGTCTCCAACACTTGGTAAACATTTTTGGATAGCATAACTTTGAACAAGATTAGCATGATCATCCAACAAGCCATTGAGAATCACTTGAACAAGCTCCTCATTATTTATGCCATCATTAATGCATGCTAACTCATCATTCAATGCTTTAACTCTCAAAACAAAAGCATGTCCATTCTCACTCTTCTTTTGCATACAAGAAAAGATTTGCCTTCTTAAAGTCAACACTCTAGAAGTAGACTTGGATTCATAAACCTTCTTCAAGGCTTCCCAAGCTTCACTAGATGATGTGCACTTACCAACCTCTTTGATAAGCTCATTTGTCACATTCATCTTGATCATGTGAAGGGCTTTCTTTGCCCTCTTGTCATACCTCAATTGTTCTTGAGGTGCCAAAGGTCTCTCCTCCACACCTACAACAATATCCATCAACTCATTCATCTCAAGCAAAGACTCCATCCTTACTTTCCAAGTAGAATAGTTGAGGGAGGTAAGCCTATCATTGCTTTCCAACATGTAGCCTCCATTTGTAGCCATGTTGCAATGATTGATCTCTGATCTTTGACCTGTTCCAATGCACTAAGCACTCTCTTGAATCAACAAATGAAACACAAGAAGAAATCACAAAGATTTGGAACCTAAAACCTTACTTTTTCTCTCTTTTCCTCACTTTTTCCTTAATTTTAGCCACTAGTTTTATGATTTCTTGATCAAACCAAGACCAAACCTCAATATACTTGCTTTTCCCTCACTCCTAAGATTGAAATACACTCTTGAATCATTCAGCAAACTGAAAATCAGAGGGTTACATCAATTTTGAAGTTTTTGACATGAAGAAGCAAGAAATTGAATCAAAAAACTATATGCTAGAATGGAAAACTAATAGGATCTTGTTGGATCTTGCATCTCCCTCTTTCCAAAACAATTTTTGTCTCCTTATTCTGATAAGTACAGAGGGAATTCGCCCTACTTCAATTGAAATGCATACAAATGATGTTTTGATCACAAAGATCCAATTTCTACACATAAATCAACAAGATTTTTAGCTAGAAACTTGATTGGAATGCTACAAAAGCAAACTCGCCCACAAATCTCTTCTAAATCTGGCAAAACCTGCACATTTGGCCGCCTAATGCTCTGATACCATGTGAAAAACTCAGATCCAAAAGATGCTAAAGTTTCATAAAGATCTTGGCCATGGAAGTTATGCACATCTAGATTGAAAAAATGATAGAAATTGTGATGTTAAGCATACTAAACATCAACTAAACATCAAAATCTGATCATAAGCTTCCACAAACAGAAACTTGCTGTCCCTGTCCGTACTTCAGAGCCTACAACCTGCATTTCACACGTGTGAAGCCATAGCAACAAAGAAATCACAATTCTAGTGGCTAGAATGCAAGATATGAACAAAAAAGTGAGAGAGAAGAAGATGGACCTTCAAAGAGCATAACATTCATTCAATAGAATGAAAATGAGATGTGTACATACTCGTGGAGATGGCTATTTATAGCAGCCATAGTGCCTCTTGGCCACTTGTCTTATGATAGGCTAAAATTGGGGTCCAATAGGATTCACCCATATACCTAGAAATTTGGTCAAATAGGAATGCACCAAATTATGAGCCAATAGAAGAGCTCCACACTCGACCTCCTCTAATTAATGTGACCTCAAAAGTAGTGTACACATACTTTGGGCCTCTACATACATGTATGAACCTATCTCTAACTTTTATTTGGCCATAGGCCTACAAAATCTCAAGTTAGGAAAATACTACTAGTTGACAATTTTTCACAGCAGATAGATAGATAGATTGTCAATGCAAGCTGTAGTTTTGATCGTCGTTGGAAATGTCTGTGGTCAAGCATGGATTTGGGCCGGTTGAAGCAGGCCATCAGTTGAGATTGGACTGAATGGCCGTCGGTTGAAATCTAACTGAATGGTTGTTGGTTGTGATCTGATTGTGGCCGTCGGTTGAGACCTGACTGCGGATGTCGGTCGAGATCTAATTTAATGATCGTCGGTTGAGATCTAACTGAGTGCGTCGGTCGAGATTCAGGCAACCTGTTGATCGAGATTTCACAGGGCTCTGTCGGTCAAGATTTGATCAAAATTCCATCGGTCGAGATCTGATCAGAATCCATCGGTCGAGATCTGAACGAGGGGGACATAAGGAGCGTGAAGGTCTGGCTGAGAAGAATATGGGTTATGGTTTGATACGGTCATGATAGGTCGACATGCGGTTGTGATGATGGAAGATGGGAGGTGGTTTAATGTCGATGGTATGCGGTGGAATGCAATGGGATCATTTCAGGACGAATTGCGGTGGAATGCGGAAGGTGTGTTGAATGTGATGGCATGCGGTCAGATGCGGAGGAGAGGAAGGTGGGTAAATGGGATGGCATGCGGTCAAAATGATGGAATGCGGGTGGATGGGAGTTGGTTGGGATAGAATATAGCTATGATGGGAGAATGTGAATGGAGGTGGGGGTGGTCCATAAGGTGGTGAGAGTGCGAATTGTTGCGACTGAATGCGGTGGTTGTGGGGCAATGCGGAGGAAGGGTGATTGCGATGGTTGATGGTTGGGATGGTTGGGCCTTCGATGGAATGTGATGGTTGCAATTGGTGGAATGGGGTGTGGTCAGTTGTGGTGGTGAGGAACTCATTCTGTCCAGGATGGATTGAATCCCGTCCGTTGAGATTTGATATAGTCTCTGCAGTTCAGATGTGAACGTTGTGCTCCGATTGAGATTCAACAGAGGGCTCCAGTTGAGATTTCACAGAGGGCTCCGGTTGAGATTTAAGCTGGGCCTTCGGTTGAGATTTAAGCTGGGCCTCTAGTTGAGATTTCACAAAGTGTGTCGGTGGAGATGTGAGGTAGCACGTCAGTTGAGATCTGATAGATTACTCCAGTTGAGATGGGAGTCAATGCATCGATTGAGATCTGAACGAGCACTTCGGTTGAGATGTAAGCTGGTCCTTTGGTTGAGATTTAGGCTAGGCTCTAGTTGAGATGCATGTGAGAAAACTGGAGGAGTGGGAGCTTGGATAGAAGGAAATCTAGGTCTATTAGTGTGTTTGCTTACAAGTGATTGGCAAGTCTAACAGCTCGTGGATCTGAGTAATGATGTAGCCAATGATGTGGCTCTGTTCAGGTTGTAGAAATTCAGATGTGTTTAACGATTTGGAGTTTGTTTGTAGGGATCTGAACGTGGACAAGGTTGCGGTTCTTCTGTATGCAAAATGCCATGGAGTTCAAGTAGCAATGGTGCCAAATGTTGATAGATCCCCTGATCCAGAGGATCTGTTGGTTTTTTAAAATTAATTCTTTCTTACTTCTGCCTATCAGTAGAGATGATGGGTTCTTCTTGAGATTATCTTTCTTGTTTAAAGACCCAGATTAGGCAGAGGGGAACAAATTCTCGTTGTAGTATATTTTTGTCCTGCCTGTCAGTGGACAACTCATGGTTGTCTCTCTTGAACGCACTTACATTCGTACATAGATGCAAGCGAAGAACGCTCATTCACAGATCAGCATACAACCCAAATGAACATTCTGTAGATTCTACAGCTACCTACTCTAAAAACGAACTGAATCAGATCCTAAACATTACTAAACGGAACTGCACTTGCATAAATTGACAAAACAAGGACCAAGAACTAATCTACAACATGTTAGAAGTCCAAGAATCAAGAAACCAACCAGTCTTTTGATTCTTGGACATCCCAAGAATATCAAAAACTGGACTGTAAAGAGATATGCAAGAACTACGCCACAGATCCAACCTATTTAGTTTACTTGAATGCTGGTTCCTACATTAATCCACAAACAAGAAAAGAAACTAATCCACTCTACAGTCCACAACCATACAAAACTTGGAGGGAACGGCAAGATCATAAATGCATCACTCAAGAAACAAGCATGATCAAAAAGCTCAATGGATGCACCAAACTCGTGACGGCTCTTCTCATTTCAGCATGGAGTTGATACAATTCACAAAAAGCTCGTCTACTCAAAGAGGGAGTCTCTTAGATAAGCAAGAGAGCTCCTTAGGTGGATTCTAGTGAAATTTTCACATTTCACAATTTACAAGTGGAATAATGCTCCCCACTAGAGGTCACTATCAAAAGGTTGCTCACTCTACTTTCTTTAAAAGAGGTCTACTTGCATTTAATACGTTTGCCTAGAAATAATAGTTTCTACATGGTCATTCCATCTTCCGGGATTCACCATGAGGCTTACACAGTTCTTACTTGTCATTACTAACTAGTATTCCTCGGCTCTCTGTCTTCATTAGTCTTGTCTTCTCAGAGACCTCCTCAGTCTAAGGTGAGAGGTGCTCTTGAGTTGCTCTGTCCAAGTATCTTGGAGATTCGTCAGAATCAGCCAACAAATGGGCACAGAAGGCCTTATCTTTGATAAATTTGTCAGTCAAGGACCATGTCATTGCCTTCAAACTCACAAAGGAAAAAACTCTTCATTATAAATGGATATCAAAAGTCAAGGATTTCCAATGATCCTGGAACAAGAAAAATTCAAATGAATGGAATGCTATTGACATGGATAAAATATGTGCATGGAATTCTTTGCTGATAGATAATTGCATTATCAGACTCGGTAATCACACATGGAGACAAAGCAGGGGGATCCCTATGGGATTCTCTTGTTCGCCTCTATTGTGTAATTGGTATCTCTCTTACTTCGAAATGCAAAATTTATCAAAAGGTTGGCGAGATTGAGACAGACAAAATTTATGAATGATTTGAAGTTCTCTTTCAGATATATTGATTATATATGCTTTATCAACAATCCCCAGTTCCTGGACAACCCATTCTGGATTTACCCCTTGGAATATCTCGATATAGACAAAAGCGACATGGCCAACAACACGGTAAACTTTTGAAACATTACCATTTCTTTTAATCTGATAAATGGTGAGGTACTCCTTTCTAAATATGACAAAAGAAGAGATTTGCCCTTCCAGTTTTTGCAATACATACACTTGGCTTCAAATAGACCAGTGTATAATTCCTATAAAATCATCATATCTCATGTTATTGCGGCTATGTACTGTTGCAATAAACAACAGACGTTTCTAATGGAAGTTAAAACTCTTATTGGTGCATTTCAAAAAACTGGCTTTCTAAAAGACAAATTATGTTTGATCATAGATAGATTGTTTACACAAGAAACTTTTCCCGGACTATCTTTTGATCTGCCTACAGGTATTTACTCTTCCTTGGCGGGCAGTTAGCTTTCCCTTAGGGGGGAGCACAACAACAAATAACTGTCTTTTGCCACGGGAATTTGCCACGCCACGCGATGTCTTAGTCAATTTTAGTGAAATATTGTGGTCGTGTCAGAGCCACGCGTGGCCCGGCCACGTCAAAAGCTCCGAGGACAATGCATAGCTGAAAATTTGGGCTCGTCATCCCGCATTTTTTCAAAAATAAGTCGGCGTGGCTCTGCCATGGCCTCATTTCCGGCCGACTCCCTATCGGCCGCTCACTCCGTAGAGGTCAGAAATTTCCAAAAAAAAAGTAGGCGTGGCAGTGCCATGCCTGCATTTTGTTTTGCCACGTGTGGCAATAAAAATTGGCTATCCTTGGAATATTGCCATGCATGGCAATATTCCAAGGACAGTCAATTTTTATTGCCATGCGTGGCAAAACTTTTAAGTATTGCCATTTTTTTAAAAAGTGAATCAATTTTAGCTATGTTAATCATATGTATGAATTTGAAGTACCTAACTATGTTAAATTCAAAATTAACATGAAGTATTTATTAAATGAACAATCTGAAATGATAATGCCAAAATTAAGTGATTTCAAGTGACATCAAATTTGAGATATATTGTGTGATAGGGGGATTGAATTCAAACAATCCAAATGTACTAAACACAATATTGGTCAATTTTGATGAGTTATTTTTAAAGCTCGTAAGCTTGGCATTAATTGAATTATGAGTAGCCATAGGGAGCATGAAATAAGTTGTTTGAATGTACTAAAGACAAGATTACTCTAAGTTGATCAATCAATTAACAATGCAATCTCGATCTAATCATATATTTATAACCTTTGGTTAAATCGGCTATGCATTCAATCAATGTGCTGATTGCAATATATAGAGGGCCAATAAAAACAAACTGCCAGTGCCAATGTTATAAGGATGATGTAAAAACCCTTAATAGCATAGTCAAAGTCCATGATCAAAAAATTCATTAATGTTTGTATAGTTTAAATTTTTGACATCAATTCAAACATTAGTCTTGGAAACTGAGTGATGTGCTTGCAAATACTCGCCACAAACAGGACATGCATTGTAGCCACTAGTTTAGAGCCCTGCATTGAGGATGCTACGTTTGACGAGATGGGCCAAGGTAAACAATCTGAAGTAATCATTGAACCTTTTGATTCGGGAGTGAAAGTACAGGTCAAGAACGAAGTGGATTTTGATATAGAAAATCCATTGGACAAAGACAAGTCTGATGCTGAGATTCCCAAGAGAGTACCTAAATGGTACTTATTAGTCACAGATGGTGCAAAGAAGGGAGATACTCTCGAATCTAGTGAGCATGGAGAGCTTAGAAGATCAAGTAGAAATCGAAAACCTCCTGCAAGATTAGAGATGAATCTAGCCCTAATGGGATCCATCTTAACGACTCAAGAACCTAAAACTTTCAATGAAGCAAAGGAACACAAGGAGTGGCATGCAGCTATGGAAACAGGAAATGGAGGCTATATCGAAGAACAAAACGTGGGACTTGGTTGAGCTACCTGATGGTAATATGCCTATCACATGTAAGTGGATCTACAAGACAAAGTATGGAGCAGATGGGCAACTCAACAAGTACAAGGCATAATTAGTTGCAAAAGGTTTTGAGCAGCAGGAAGGTATAGACTTTGAGGAGACCTTCGCACCTGTAGCCAAAATGGTAACTATTCGTTCTATCATTGCAATTTCTGCTTTCTATGGTTGGAAAATCCAGCAAATGGATGTCAAATCTGCTTTTCTTAATGGAGTATTGGATGAAGAGGTATATTTAGAGCAACCTCAAGGGTTTGTTGAGTCAAGAAGAGATCACTTGGTTTGTAAACTCAACAAAGCCATATATGGATTGAAGCAAGCACCACGAGCATGGTACTCTTGCATTGATGAGCACTTCAAGCGAAGGGGAATGGTAAAGAGTGATGTTGATCCTAATCTTAACGTTCTAAGACAAGATTCAGATATAGTGTTCATTGTGTTGTACGTGGATGATTTGATTATTACAGGAAGTAATGAGAGGTTAATTAATGAAATCAAATCAAATCTTTCCAATGCTTTTGACATGAGTGATCTAGGATTGATGCACTACTGTCTTGGCATTGAAGTATGGCAAAAAAAAGACATGGTCTTTCTTACACAAAGCAAATATGCACGAGATTTGCTTTATAAGTTCAATATGTAGGATTGTAAGCCCTTGAGTACACCTACGGATGTCAACATGAAGCTTACTGCATATGATGAATATGAGAAAGTGGATGCTTATTTGTATAGACAGCTGGTGGGTAGTCTGATTTATTTGACACACACACCATTTCTTATGTTGTTGGTGTTGTTAGTCAATTTATGCAAGATCCTAGTCAAGCACATTGGAAGTCTGTTAAATGTATTATCAGATACATTTGAGGGACATTAAATTTTGGTTTGAAGTATGATCAGCCTGAAGCGCCAATGTTGGTAGGTTATACAGAGGCCGATTGGGCAGGTAATATTGATGACAGAAGATCTACCAATGATCATACATTCAGTTATGGTACAGCTGCAATTTCATGGAGCAGCAAAAAGCAACCTACAGTAGCTTTATCACCAATGGAAGCTCAATATCGAGCACTCAACAATGCTATACAAGAAGCGGTATGGTTACAAAAATTGCTTGTGGATTTAGGTTAGCCACAGGTGGATGCGACTACTATATCTTGCGACAATCAAAGCGGTATTCACCTTGCCAAAAATCTAGTTTTACATGCTCGAACCAAGCACATCGAAATACACTATCATTTTATTCGAGAGAATATTCTTGATGGAGCCATTGATCTTGTTTTTTGTAAATCTGAAGATTAAATGGCAGATATTTTTACTAAGTCATTAGGTAGATATAAATTTGAGAGGTTGTTTCCATATTGATTCACCTACATTTTTGAATATGTGCATAGGATCAAGCAAGTGATTGATCAAAAGGTTATTCCAATATGGTAAACAATGAAAGATGGATAGTCTTTTCATACCATTGATTGGCTTAGTCTCGGATTCAATCCAAAGTTTGTGCCAATCTGCCATGGACATTCTCTTTGGAGGCATTCTTGTTTTCAATCTTCCTCCAAAGCCTCTTCTTGTTTCTTTCTCACATTTTCATCATGCAAGTACTTGCGATGATTTTCATACACAACTTTGTTTAAATGACGTGAGTGGCGAGCATCAATATTTGGTCCACAAATGAGACACGCGCGATATCCAGATGTTGTAATACATAAAAGAATCAAATCCAATTCGTGCTATAAATAGAATTTTTTTAAAGCATAAATATTGCATGCATAAAAAACAAATATACAAACATTACAAATGATTTCATTTTATAGTCACCCGCAACAAAAATGTTTTGTCTTGAAGTGGACGTGAGATGTCATATGCTTGGACTCCCTTCCATTGTAGTTCTAGTTCCTCAATTAGTGGTTCAAAGTAGATATCCATATTTTTAACTTTATGTTTTCCAGGAATTAGAAGTGCTAGCATGAGATGTCCTTTTTTGATGCTTAGCCAAGGTGGAATGTTATAGTTGACCAACACCACTGGCCAAGTAGACCACGTGCTTGACATTTTTCCAAAGGGGTTAACCCCGTCTGTTGCAAGTCCAAATCTTATATTTCTTGTTTCACTTGCGAAACATGGATATTCTTTGTCAATGTGTTTCCACACAGGAAAGTTTGAGGGTACTCTCATCCGAAGAACGATGACTAGCATGCCAATTCACAAATTCTGCAAGAGACTTGCAACAAAACAATCGTTGCAATCGTGGGATTATTGGAAAGTGTCGTAACACCTTGCATGGGATAGTGGTCCCTTGTAAGTCATCTCAATATCGAAGAATATCGAATATAGGACAAGCTTTTAACCCTCGATACTCACCACAATATAAGATGCAATCTTTTGGACAATCATGATGTAATGTATAGTCCATTCCCATTGCACTCAACATTTTTCATGCCTCACCTCTTGTCTCTAACATAGTGTTTCCTTCTGGGAGTAGTTTGCACAATAACCTGTACATAATGAAATGAAATTTCATAATATAAAATAAAAGATCATTTAGCCAACTAAAACATTTGACTTGAACAACACATCTATTAAATTCTTAAAAAAGAATCTCAATCTTATTTACCCAAATAAAAATGTCACACTTGTATCACTCCATTTATATTTTGCTTGGAGGTTCAATATGAGCAATGAAGCGGCCAAAGGAGATGTCTTTGCTCCAAGATATGACGGTGTGTTTGAATCTTCTCTCAATTTTTTTTCCTCGGCACTAATAAATGATTCGCTATCATGTTCAGTGCGTTCTTCCATATCATAATGCTCATAGATGTTATTTATCAAGTTGTTCATGATTTCAACTTCATCTTAAATGCAAAAATTATTTTCAGCACTTGATCTTGATTCTGAAGAAGAAGAAGAAGAAGATCGAGGCTGATTTGCTTTGGCACATTGTTGTTCATCTATTTTCATCATGGCTCTCAATCCCATATGCTCACGACATGATGGTTGATTTATGTGCGGCCCATCGTATGCCAATCTTGTTTTGGATATGGAGTGACTGTTGTCATCGTCATTAGAGCTAGATGACAATTCATAGTGACTTCAAGACATTGAAATAGCTTGAATTTGGTACCTATCACTTGGAATAGTTCAAATTTGATGCCTAACGTGTGGTTTTGATACTGATCACTCGACATGGCTAATCAAGGAATTAGACTCAACTAGTTTCAAATCTACTATGAATGAGATCTAATGACTTAGAGTTAGTAAATGGTTGCTTGCGAGCCTTTGAGAATAGCCTCGTTTGCTTAAATCCGTTTACAATGCAAGTATCATAATAGAGCAAACACCTTCCTTAAAATGAACATCTAAACCACTATCCACTAGTTGCCCAACACCAAGCAAGCTCCTAGTAAGATTAGAAACATAGAGTACATTTTCTATATCCAATATTTTAGAGGATCCAAGACTTAAAGAGATCCAAGACTAGCCTCACTCTCAATCCACCATGTATCATTGGAGTAGCTCTTGCTTGTTGGTGTAGATGCCATCAAGAATGAATCAACTTCATCCTCATAATCCTCAATGGTAAGGTTGTCTTGCTTACTCTCATCTTGTGCATTCTTCTTTTTGTAGCACTGGGATGCAAAGTGCCTTCCACAAACGAAGCACTTTTGTTTGGCTTTGTGTTTCTTCTTTCCTTTAGAGCTTAATTCTTGATCATCATCACTTTTGCCATGCTTTGGATTTTCTTCTTGGTCTTCCATCATGCAATACGTTTAGATTGATTATTTTTTATCACTTATCAATGGAATTGACCCCTATCATGCGATATAGCTCAAAATTATTGTCTATCACTTGAGATAAGGCATTGAGTGATCAAGTTATAGTAATTTCGAGGTTACGACATTCATGTAACTTTGAATGTTGTGCTTACATGTGAGACAACTCAGCTTTGGTCCTAATTACTCATCATTGTTCTTTGAGTGATCATAATTGACCAACATCACATCAGATATCTCAATCTTGGTGTCTATCAATGTAAATAGCCCCATTTTGCTATCTCTATCACTCGAAAAAGTCAAAATTTGCTACCTAACATATGATTTTGTTGCTTATTACTTGACATGGCTCTATCAAGTGACTATACTCAACAAGTAATATATTAAGACAACTCAAGTTCAACCCCTTGTCAAACCCCTATTACACGTGATGACTTAAATCTTATGTCTATGCGTGGTTTTGTTGCTTATCACTCGACACGGCTCATCAAGTGATCAGGCTCAACCAATCCCAAGTCTAATATACTAAGATAGCTCATATCACATGAGATAACTAAAATCTAACGTGTATATTTTGGAATAGCTCACTTTTGGTGCATATCACTAAAGGTTTCTCATAAATTGACCAAATTCAAGAAATTGTGTGCTCATGAAATAGATTAAAGTCGATTCCCATCATTTTAGATTGTTCAAATCTAATGTCCAATACAAGATCTTGGTCCTTATCACTTGACATAGAAGATCGAGTGACTGAAATTGGTCAATCTATGATTTGGAACAATCAATTTTGGCCCCTGATAGATTGAATCTAGTCCTTGGGCAGGATAATTAGTTTGCTGCTTGGAAGGACAAGAGAGCAATAGTTTTATTTTAAGAAGAGATTACAGCAGCAGTGATCTAATATAGGAGCATGAGCACTTCAACAGATGGACATTGCAAATGTTCAATTTTTTCTTGTCCCCTATCACTATCTCAAGAAAAACCCATTTTACGCTCTCAATGATCTTCTGAAATCAGATTTGACTGTGATACAATCAATTAGTCATGGCGATCCTATTAGCATTGCTGGTAGCACCTCTACACAAGACCACAGCCAAGGATTTCACAAACAAAGATGTTTGATCCATTCCTCAATGCTAGAAATCATCTAACAATGTCCGCCCAGTTATTTCCTTTCCATCCACTCAACACAAAATCCGAAAACACCCCACCACATTCCCCTGTGCTCTTGTCAATTGCTCTCATCTCCATCCATCAACAATCCATTCACAAACAAAACCCACCTCCAATCCCTCCTCGGATTCCACCCACAGAGATTTCAGATCTCTTCTATCCTTAATCTTCCTTCAACTGGCTTTAACCGCACAACACACAACCATGTTCCTCGAAATCTATTAGCTCATTGGTACCATACTTCATGGAAGTAGTAGTATATCTAGCGTCCCTCAGTGTATTACAAAAAAGAAGAAGGAAGATTGCGCCCAGCTTAACACATGTTTTTTTATTTTTAAAAAACATTCTGACCCAGTACGTTTGAACCCAAAAGGGTCGGAAAGGGTTTCTAAGGGACACATATATAAATATGTCTATCAATGTAAATTGCCCCATTTTGGTGTCTCTATCACTCGAAAAAGTCAAAATTTTCTACCTAACATAGATTTTGTTGCTTATTACTTGACATGGCTCTATCAAGTGACTAGACTCAACAAGTAATATATCAAGACAATTCAAGTTCAACTCCTTGTCAAACCCCTATTACACGTGATGACTTGAATTTTATGTCTATGCGTGGTTTTGTTGCTTACCACTCGACACGGCTCATCAAGTGATCAGACTCAACCAATCCCAAGTCTAGTATACTGCGATAGCTGATATCACATGAGATAAGGTTCGGAAAGGGTTTCTAAGAGACACATATATAACAAATTAATTAATACTTTATAAACTATATAATCTTCACAACTTATATGCGCCATCAAACCACATATTTACATTTGTCATTTTATTTAAATCACAAAATTCTCTTAAACACATGGTCATTTTGTACCAACCATATCAAATCATCTACTTGTCTTATACCAAATCAAAATACAATTAATACTCATTTGTCCTTTTCAAAAACTCATCAAAATCTTCAAAATAAACATGGTCCTCTGGTACTCAAAATATGTCATATCACCCACATGCTTTTGTCCTCAAAAATTATTTCTAAAATTAGAGTCAAATCATTTTTTTACTTCCATAATTTGTCATTTTGGCAAACCACTCGCCATATGACACATACCAAGCCGTAATCACGGATTTCCATGCAAAAAAAATTGCATGGCACTGCCACGCGTGGCAAAAAAATGCGTGGCAGAGCCACACAACACTTTAAATCTGGAAAATGAATATAAAGGGCCTCATTCATTAGTTCTCCACGCTTTCTTGTGGATTTCTTGAGGCTCTCAAACTCTCACACTCAAGCTCTCACTCTCAAGCTCTCACTCTCAAGCTTTCAATCTCTCATTTCTCTCTCTCTCTTAATCTCACTCTCAATGTTTCATTTCTTTTCACTCCTCTCAACTCTTTTCTCAATCTCTTCACTCTTCTCTCTCTCTCTCTCTCTCTCTCTCTCTCTCTCTCTCTCTCTCTCTCTCTCTCTCTCTCTCTCTCTCTCTCTCTCTCTCTCTCTCTCTCTCTCTCTCTCTCTCATACACACACACACACACACACACACATCTTTCACTCTC
Source organism: Diphasiastrum complanatum (assembly GCA_029204225.1). NCBI lineage: Eukaryota > Viridiplantae > Streptophyta > Lycopodiopsida > Lycopodiales > Lycopodiaceae > Diphasiastrum > Diphasiastrum complanatum. Next base: position 18,865,816 of record CM055114.1, on the reverse strand, counting down.
CAATTTCCAATCTCTCTTTCTCTTTCACACACTCTTTCACACCTCCTTTTCATTTTTCACACATTTAAAAGTTTGCTTTTCTTTTTCACTCTCTCACACATCTCTCTCTCTTTCTCACACTCACACACACACACACACACACACACAACACTCTTTCATTTTTTCATTTTTCACATTTGATATCTTTCCAAGTTTTTTTCACAATTTCATATCTTTCTCTCAATAGTCATGTCTACTAGTGGTAGTGGAGCATCAAGGAGGAGGCCAAGATCCTCATCTGGTGGAAGAGGACAAGCCTTGGGATTGGATTCCGATCGAGTGCGAGATTTTTATACTATGCTATCTCCCGAGGAAAGGCAAAGGATGAAAGCCCTTTGTCTTTCCGAAGGAGAATCCGATCAACAAGATCGTGGATTCGTTTCGACGGACATGCCGTCGGAAGAATCCACGAATATTTTCTATGACCTTGATGAGGATGGTTCCATCATCATGGACATTAGGGGTAAGGTAGTCATCAATAGATTGCACGACCTTACTCTTAAATACTTTGGTCACGATTTGTTTAACCCTTGGGAGCAACAAGACCAAGGGGACAAAGACAAGATACTTGATATATTGTACCGTGAGTTTTCACAACCAAATCGATTTAATGACAAGCCCGCATTTTTATCGGGCTGTTCTTGGAGTGTTCTTGGAGAAGCAATATTCATGAATTGTTTTTGAGACAATATTTTTGAGTTGCATTCAACATTTGGATCAAATAACAAGCTAAGCATGAGGTACTTTTTATTCTTAAATTACTTTTCATTTCTATTCTTTATTGCATTACTTCATATGCATTATGAATGACAATACTTTATTGCATTGCGTTATGCACATCATAAATTTCATTTAGATTTCTATATATGATATTGATTCTTGTCTTGAAATCTGACATTGCACATGGTTTTGAATTCTTAGTTGGTTATTACGTCAATCCACATCTCGAAATTCGACATTGCAATTTTTGAAAAAAGAACATTGCACATATAAAAGCAATGGCAATATAGCACGATCATTTGCAATAATAATATATTCATAATATTAATCAATGTATTACAAAATTGGTGCTTTAATTTTGCATGAGTCTCTCTAGATCGAAGGTCAACTAAAAACCGCATCAACTAAAACTTATAAAACTAATCTACTCATCGTCGTCGTGATGTCCAGTCTACATGAACACAAGCAAACAAACCACATTAATATTTAATGCTCGATCGTATTAAATAAAATAAAATTGATGTCGGATTACAAACCACATTAGTATGAATACAAAAACTAGTACTTACATTTGGAGGATGACCCTCACTCTTTAGTTTGTCGAATAATGCCTCGTATGATTCACTGAAGGCAAAGTTGTACTCGTCCTTAGTTGGCAGACGTCCATAGTCAGCCACCTGTCCATGCATTCAATTTAAGTTGAAATTAATTTAGGGCTACGTTGGAGCAGCTAGTCATAATGCATACTAAAACATAAAAACATATAAAATCAAAGATAAACTATAAGAGCAGTTTAGGTTCACTTATCATGCTTGCTTGCAATCCCGTCTTTCCGCTCGAGCCCAACCTGGGATTGCCTATCCCATGCATCTTAGCGGCTGCGGCATCTTTCTGAATCTTGTATATATCTAGTGTTCGTTCATCTGCTTTTACACGGTTTCAATCACTTCTTGGACACCAGGAGGGCTTGGATTGCCCGTCCCTATAAGCTCGTCATGCCATACCACGGCGATGCCTAATCCATAAGCTCATATGCTTCTGAATTTTCTTCTCATCGAATTTCTCTTCTTGTTGGAATTCGTCACGAAGGGTACCAATAACCTGTCATTTATCGGTGGCAGGTTAGTCGGACCATTTATTAAACAATCTGTCATCAAAATGGCTTTGGCATAAAGAATAGAGCCGGTCCAACACCACCATCTCTTTTCTGTTGGCAATTATGTTACCTCAAGGATCCACATCATAATAATGATTGGTGGATGACTCTTTGGTAGGGGTGGGAGCTGCGGCCGCTTGTGAGGAACCACCCACATCTTGGCTAAGCATATCTTGCAGTTGTGCTATCTGCTCAAGAGTTAATGATGCATAAAAAGTTGAAACAAAGTCTCCAGAGCTTTCACCTCGACATGATTACTACATTCATAAACATACAATACATTACAATAAACCCTAAGATATTGAGATGAAGTAGAAAAGAAAATTGACTACAGAACTTTCATGCATATTGGAGTGGGACTTTCATGCCTGTGATAACAAAAGAAGAGATAGATATGCGTTTAGAACCTATACCAAGATGCATAAGAATCATATAAGCGACAACGTGTAAGAATACTACTATCTAAAAACTAAAACATTAGAATCATACCATTCTCGAAAGATAAAAACCATGTTATCTAAATATCAGAAGATAAGAATCATGCTATCTAAATATCGAAAGATAAGAACCAACTTATCATTCTTGAAAAAATGATTAATTTTATGTTATTTGTGTTTTGTACTTGTGCATATATGCAGTTAATCACAACGAGATGAATTACATTCAGATCATTCTAGCGATGAAGACAAGTTAACAGGGTAAGTAATAAACATGCATGTTTTCTTGTTCGTAAAGACCAACCATATCAAATCATCTACTTGTCTTATACCAAATCAAAATACAATTAATACTCATTTGTCCTTTTCAAAAACTCATCAAAATCTTCAAAATAAACATGGTCCTCTGGTACTCAAAATATGTCATATCACCCACATGCTTTTGTCCTCAAAAATTATTTCTAAAATTAGAGTCAAATCATTTTTTTACTTCCATAATTTGTCATTTTGGCAAACCACTCGCCATATGACACATACCAAGCCGTAATCACGGATTTCCATGCAAAAAAAATTGCATGGCACTGCCACACGTGGCAAAAAAATGCGTGGCAGAGCCACACGACACTTTAAATCTGGAAAATGAATATAAAGGGCCTCATTCATTATTTCTCCACACTTTTTTGTGGATTCCTTGAGGCTCTCAAACTCTCACACTCAAGCTCTCACTCTCAAGCTCTCATTCTCAAGCTTTCAATCTCTCATTTCTCTCTCTCTCTCTTAATCTCACTCTCAATGTTTCATTTCTTTTCACTCCTCTCCACTCTTTTCTCAATCTCTTCACTCTTCTCTCTCTCTCTCTCTCTCTCTCTCTCTCTCTCTCTCTCTCTCTCTCTCTCTCTCTCTCTCTCACACACACACACACACACACACACACACACACACACACACACACACACACACACATCTTTCACTCTCCAATCTCTCTTTTTCTCTCTCTCTCTCACACACACACCTTTCACTCTCCAATTTCCAATCTCTCTTTCTCTTTCACACACTCTTTCACACCTCCTTTTCATTTTACACACATTTAAAAGTTTGCTTTTCTTTTTCACTCTCTCACACATCTCTCTCTCTTTCTCACACTCACACACACACACACACTCTCTTTCATTTTTTCATTTTTCACATTTGATATCTTTCCAAGTTTTTTTCACAACTTCATATCTTTCTCTCAATAGTCATGTCTACTAGTGGTAGCGGAGCATCAAGGAGGAGGCCAAGATCTTCTTCCGGTGGAAGAGGACAAGCCTTGGGATCGGATTTCAATCGAGTGCGAGATTTTTATACTATGCTATCTCCCGAGGAAAGGCAAAGGATGAAAGCCCTTTGTCTTTCCGAAGGAGAATCCGATCAACAAGATCATGGATTCGTTTCGACGGACATGCCGTCGGAAGAATCCACGAATATTTTCTATGACCTTGATGAGGATGGTTCCATCATCATGGACATTAGGGGTAAGGTCGTCATCAATAGATTGCACGACCTTACTCTTAAATACTTTGGTCACGATTTGTTTAACCCTTGGGAGCAACAAGACCAAGGGGACAAAGACAAGATACTTGATATATTGTACCGTGAGTTTCCAGAACCAAATCGATTTAATGACAAAGGGACGAAGACGAGTATGTGTACGCACATTCGTCATAAGTGCCAATCATTAAGACGATTATGTAGTAAGGCAAGAAGAGGCCGGGATGGGCATCTAAAAAAGATTGGGAAAAAGTTGTTTATGAATCCAAGCATCCTAATCCCGAGCACTTTAAGCAACAAAGAGAGGCAACTAAATCAAGGCTTAATGTTTTAGGCCAATCTCACCTTGGATCGGGAGGCAAGGCCAATATGCATGCCCAATTTGTAAGCAATTCACTTTTAGCTAATTGCATTTCATATGTTTATTGTTTATCAATTTTTTTTTTGCTTTTTTCTAATCATTGATTTGTGTTGATGTAGGTTGAAGATTATGGGCGTAAGTATATAAATGCCGAGTACAATATTGGATATCGCCATGGCTATTTGTGCCTTGGTTGATCATCTTGCGGCACACGACGTACATCCAAGGGTGAAGTTTTGTTACATAATTTGTATTTTTCTTATTTTTGATACACAATTTTTATGTCATTTCAATTTTATGACATGTGTTTGGCTAATAATTATTAATCTGTTTTGTGAATGTGTATGTAGAGGGCATCCGCTTCATTTGTGGAAGAAAGTACGGGAGGAAACCAAGGAAAAGAAGGGAATGAAGACGAAGGGGACGAAGGCGAAGACGAAGGACAAGATTCGGCTTCGGACAACGATGAGGGAGAAGATAGCGAAGACTGAGAAGCCTACTATTACTTCTTAGATTTGATGTATTTTTAGTATTTGCAAAAGTAGAAAAAAAGAGTATTAGTATCAATGCTCTTTTCATGAATTAGATGCAAATATGTACACTTTTTTGAATTATGAATATAAACTTTTGTATTTGATCATCTCTATCTCATTATGTATGGAATGATTGTTTATTGTTTCATCTTGTATAAATTTGTCGTAAATATATACAAACAATAAAAAACAAACAAAACATCAATTTAAGATGATAAAAACATATCTCACCTATTGTTTGGATGATTTTTAATTCCTTCTAAAATGCATCTCTTTTTTTCTCTATAAAAGCAAACAACGGAAACCAAATCATTGTTAGATTACAAATCAATCAACAAAATAATAATTATTAGAATACAAATCATAGATACATTGTTAAATTAAACATCATTAATCATTGTTACATCAATTTCACCATGTTCAAGATACTATGAAAATGCACTTTATGACTCAAATGTAATCTATCAAAATTTAGAATGCATAATATATCTCATGAATAAACAATGAGAAACTAACAAACAAAATTATTTCTCACTCTCTCTTCGGGGGTCCCGATGTGGGTGATTTCCCTCCAAGCAAGCCACCCGACATCCATCAAACTTAACCAACTCGAAGCTTCGTTACAAACGAGTAACATCCATTCCAAGCAAGCGGTATGACTTACATCAGACTTAACCAACTGAAAGCTTCGTCACGAGCGCTGGAAGCCAACCTGGCGCCACGTCAGACTGGACAGCCATAAACAGGTAACTTCCACCCAAGCAAGCCATCCAACTCAACCGACAGGTTAGAGCCCATTCTCCAAGAGCTTAACCCATTCACGTTCATGCAAGGAACACTCGGAACCACAAGCCGCGACAGATATGGAAACAACCAGTTCCTGGATCAAATGGTCCCGACGGCATACCGCTGGCGTCCCGGGATACGACCCTCAGCTATGTGCCAACTTAAAAATTTTGAAAGCGGCCTTACAACTGGCGCTTTTACCGAACACTGAAATCCAGAAGGTAATCATAGTCAGTTTGAGGAAAATCCCACTTTATTGATAAATCTAAGAAGGTTACATTTCAAGTGTGTGACCGACCCTAGTCTCCGTGGCGCTAGCATGCCAAGGCGAGGGCCATGACAACATTCCAACAAGGGAGGCTGAGACTTGGTTGGAGCTCGCCCTGAGTCGCAACCCGCACTCCCCTATAGTATTGGTGTGATTCGGCACCCCCCCTCATACCAAGCACTCTACCCAAGTTGGTAAAGCACGTTCTTCTCTCTCTAGGATTTTCTCTTTCTAGAAAGTCATTTTATCTCTCTAGATTTTGTTGATCCCCAGGCTTCCTTTAATCATGCCTAGATCGTGTGAGGTGATTGCACATTGATCTGAGCTCTTTGGATTTCGCTAGAACCGATCAAAGATTTTCAGCCATAGGAACTTGGCGCCGGCTGGGTTCTGGTCACAGTGGCACCGGGAGCAGCAGGGGCGCTGCTGGCGCCGGGCACAATGTTGGCGCCAGTGGCGCCGGAAGTAAAGCTTATGAAGATAGCTTTACAACATCCACCCCACCTTTATAAAATCTGATGTCCTCATCAGATGTCAGATTAAAGTAAAGGTGTCTCCCAATTAAAATAACTATACATTTAAGATACTTGGCACAGTACTCAATTTACTGGCCACTTTTTATTAACATTGAAGCTGGCACACCACAAGTCGGAGGCTCAGCTCTTTGTACTGAAAAATTACATAACTTGAAAATATCTCTTTTTCTGGGAAAAGCGTAGATTTGATATCGCTTTCGTAAAACCCAAGAACCTTATTAACTGGTGACAGAGGCCTTTCTTTGAAATGTTCGCCCCTGTTGCTTCTAACTTTCGACTTTGAAACTCCTTTGAGCTCCTGATTTGTCCTTAATGCACTTTGTGTTGAGCTCCCTGAGCTCCAGATTTGATCAGTTTCGCACAGGTATCAAGGCTCCCTGAGCCAAAGGATTTATCATTTGATTGCCCACTTTATGGTCCACTCCGTGCCTTGTTGCTTCTGCACCTTGATTTCTCTCCTTGTCCCAGCCTGATCTTGATACTTTTCCATCTTGGCTCTTTAAGGTAGGCAAAGATTGAGTACTCCGCAATGCACCTCTCACTTAGCTTGAAGTAGCTCTTTGAATCAGGCCAAATGTAACCATTGTCCGTCGCGCAAAACTTGACTTTCACAATTCCATAACTGGTCAGTTGCCTCACAGTCAAAACAAGAAGTGTACATCGAGCTTGGCTTCAAGTAGCTCTCTTTGAATCAGACACATGCACCTAGAGTTTGCACTAGTCCGATCCCAACGCGAACTGTCCCTTAGTGTCCGTTCGAAATACCAAGTCTCTCATGCAAGACTCAACTTTCACAGTTCCTTCATTGATCAGCTGCTTTACACGTAACACAAGCCAGCATACTCATATGTTTCCTCATCATTGCTGGTTTAGAGAAAAGCCTATAACAAGCTTTCCTTTCCACAACAAAAACTTGTCAACTTATTAGGTCCAAAGTTCGCCAGTCTACTCGTGTGAGTATGGCTAGGTCACCTTGAATTTGCCCCCGTTTTGATCAACTTTCATTCAAAATTTGCCCCAAGAGAGAGGTGTGTGTGATAGTTTCCCTCTACTTATAAAATCAGCTGATCGGACTTAGAGTAGAGTTCTTCGGACAAAAAGCTTTTCCAACACTTTGCCTCCCATATGCTAGAATTATGGCTCGATCCAACTTGTTGCCAATCTCTGAAGAGGATCCTAGTCTTTCCCCTTTGAGGAAAAACCCAACTGATACTGGATATCACCCATGCTCAGTGAGTTTCAGTTCCGAAGGTGGCCGTCCCAAAATGAAGACCAACTGCTCCATAGAAGATCTCCCCTGAAATTGCCCTTTCCAACTTTTTTACTTCCTGCTTGTGTCTGGTGGGCGTTGTCGCAAATGAAACTAACCCAAGAAATAGGCTAGCCATCCATCCTTTGCCAACATTGAGTCATTTCGCTGCCGTTCACGTGCGAGTACTTGAACTGCGAATCCACCCCCACAGATTCTGCAGTCCTCTTTGTTTGATGGTATCAGCCTTCAAAAGAAAGGTTCCTTCTCGAGCCATCAGCTCCTTGTATCACAAGCAATAATGCAAACCAGGCAAAGCACGAGTACTAAGACTCACCACGAATACATACAAGTAAGACACTCAGGCAGGTTTACTAACAAGTAACAAAGACAAAGTCCCCCTTTGAGATGGTTCTACCAACGGACCTTTTCCTGGCCGCGCCCATACAAATCGATCACAGAATCAGCCCACATAGGACACCCCTCCAACTATCCGTGCTTTCACCATTAAGCAGCACATTGCCTCAGTCACGCCCCACCACTTTTTGGTCGATAGCCCTTATAGCTAAACGATCGGCAACTATCTCACACCGGCAACTAACCACCCGTGCTTTACACCTGAATTCGAGCAGCATCTTTGTATCAATGGTTAACCCGTACAGTTCCAATATGTCGCCCCGCACCCCACAAGGCACAGACCGTGCTTACACCAACCTAATGGCAGCACACTGCCTCATCTGTCCTACGTGCAGACAGCGCCAGGCCCGAACCGCGAGAACTGACCATGCTTACACCTCAAGGGCAGCACCTTGACTCATCAAGTCCCCCGTTCTGTCGACCACCCCAACCGTGGATGCACCCGTGCTTACACTGTGGGCAGCACCTTGCACAACAGTTCTCTTGATGAACCCCAAACCATGGCCATTTCCGTGAGATCCGCATAGTTGACCGGCCAGTCGACTCTGATACCACATGTAGCGCAGGCATCCCAAAGGGAGCCGGGAACCACGACTTAGCTTCCCAGCCTTCAACTCTTGCCATCCAAACCCACTTGACATACAAGCAGCCAACTCACCAACAACGATCAGACTTAACCAACTTGAAGTTTCGAAAACCAACATTGAGATCCAACCTGGCGCCATGCCAGATCGGGGGTCCGATGTGGGTGACTTCCCTCCAAGCAAGCTGCCCGACATCCATCAAACTTGACCAACTCAAAGCTTCGTTACAAACGAGTAACATCCATTCCAAGCAAGCGGTCTGACTTACATCAGACTTAACCAACTGAAAGCTTCGTCACGAGCGCTGGAAGCCAACCTGGCGCCATGCCAGACTAGACAGCCATAAACAGGTAACTCCCACCCAAGCAAGCCATCCAACTCAGCTGACAGGTTAGAGCTCGTTTCCCAAGAGCTTAACCCATTCACGTTCATGCAAGGAACACTCAGAACCACGAGCCGCGACAGATATGGAGACAACCAGTTCTTGGACCAAATGATCCCGACAGCATACCGCTGGCACCATGGACCGAATGGTCTCGACGGCATATCGTTGGTGTCCCGGGATACGACCCTCAGCTATGTGCCAACTTAAAAATTTTGAAAGCGGCCTTACAACTGGCACTTTTACCGAACACTGAAACTTAGAAGGTAATCAGAGTCAGTTTGAGGAAAATCCCACTTTATTGATAAATCTGAGAAGGTTACATTTCAAGTGTGTGACCGACCCAAGTCTCCGGGGCGCTAGCATGCCAAGGCGAGAGCCATGACAACATTCCAGCAAGGGAGGCTGAGACTTGGTTGGAGCTCGCCCTGAGTCGCAACCCGCACTCCCCTATAGTATTGGTGGGATTCGGCACCCCCCCCCCCCGCCCCCCTCATACCAAGCACTCTACCCAGGCTGGTAAAGCACGTTTTTCTCTCTTTAAGATTTTCTCTTCCTAGAAAGTCATTTTCTCTCTCTAGATTTTATTGATCCCCAGGCTTCCTTTAATTATGCCCATATCGTGTGAGGTGATTGCACATCGATCTGAGCTCTCTGGACTTCGCTAGAACCGATCAAAGATTTTCAGCCATAGGAACTTGGCGCCGGCTGGGTTCTGGTCACAGTGGCGCCGGGAGTGGCGCCAGCGCCGGGAGCAGCAGGGGCGCTGCTGGCGCCGGGGACAATGCTGGTGCCAGTGGCGCTGGAAGTAAAGCTTATGAAGATAGTTTTACAACACACTGCCACGATTAAAAAAATATAGAAAATTGCCACGCGTGGCAGTTTTTTTCCACAATGTCAAAATTTGCCACGCGTGGCAAAATTTAAAAAAAAATTCTGAAGTTTGCCACGCGTGGCAAATTTTTCTAGCAAGTGCAATTCTGCCACGTCGTGGCAAACTTTTTTGCAATTTTTTTTTAGGGCATGGCACTGCACGCATGGTAGTGCCACGCAGAAATATATCAGCAAAAAAAAAACCCGTGAAATGAAAAAAGTGGGGGCCTCGACTGCATTTCCAAAATAAATTTCGTGAAGAAGAGCTTTGGGGAGAGAGAGAGAGAGAGAGAGAGAGAGAGAGAGAGAGAGAGAGAGAGAGAGAGAGAGAGAGAGATTGGAGAAAGAAAGTTAAAAAACCCAACGGGGTTGGCTCAACTGGTTAGCTTGGCATCCAAAGTTTCTTTGGTCCCAGGTTCGAGCCTCCCCTTGGAAACCAAGAAGCATTTCTCTCGGGGTTGGCTCAACTGGTTAGCTTGGCATCCAAAGTTTCTTTGGTCCCAGGTTCGAACCTCCCCTTGGAAACCAAGAAGCATTTCTCTCTCTCTCTCTCTCTCTCACACACACACACACACACACATCTTTCACTCTCCAATCTCCAATCTCTCTTTTTCTCTCACACACTCTCTCTCTCACTCTCTCACACATCTCACACACATGTACATGAAGAGGAGAAGGTTGGGGAGGAGTTTGGCGAGAGTGTAACCAACAGGGATTTGAATGGGAGAAAAAAATGGGTGGAGTGGCTGGGAAGAGGGATCACGGTGGAGTGGCCTGGCAAGAGGGATTAAGTGCCATGGAGACCCCATAGGGGACGTGGGTACCAAAGAAGAAAAAATGTGAGGATAGAGTGTAGGTGTGCCGGGATAATCAGGTGTGACAGATACAGGAGTCAAAATATCATGCGCCACACACGTTGCTTCTTGAGTTAGGGTTTCTCGAAGTAAGGAAGACCTACAACAAGGCCTGCTAGATGGATGTGCTGGACTAGAGGCCGCATGAAGCACGACATCATCGGCATCACCGCCACAACAGGAGCCGCTGCTGAGGCGACTCCTCTTACGATCGCTCTTTTTCCTATCGGAATGTTGGGAAGAGACACTGACATTAGAGTGCACGGGGGAGAGACTCCCGCCGGATAGACCCTCGTGGAAGAGGAAGCACCTCGGTGGAGGGTTGTGGGGACTGGATCTCCTAAGAACGAGATGATGTGGACAACCTACTTGAACTCCATGCCACCCAACGAGCCCGTAGTCTCTCCACAATTATGCCTGCACGTGAGGGAGACATCTCATCCATATAACTGAGGACCTCGTCGTCACTCATGGATGAAAAACAGGACGACCCGCGACTACGGCTAGATTCGTGACTTGGAGATGTGTCATGAGACATTGGGGACACGATTTGGAATAATCTCTGCAAGCAATAAGATATATTTTCAAAATGGACGAATCTCCTCGGTCGATGATGTGTACTCAACCAATCGAGAGGAGCTACGAGCCTCGCGTCGAGCCCTCAAGCGCTATAAGACCCTATCTTGCTGTGAGGAAGGCAACTGATCAACGTAGCTAATGAGCTCACTCTCGCTCATAGAGGAAAGGCGGGCTGACCCGCAAGTATGGCCTGACCTCTGACTAGGGGATCCTGTATCTGACATAATGGGTGCAACAGAATCATTGAAGAGGGATAAATATTGTAGACAATCAATGGGAGTCTTAAAAATTAGTAAGAAAAAAACATCACCATCTCTCTCTCTCTCTCTCTCTCTCTCTCTCTCTCTCTCTCTCTCTCTCTCTCTCTCTCTCTCTCTCTCTCTCTCTCTCTCTCTCTCTCTCTCTCTCTCTCTCTCTCTCATCCCATAGGCTTAAGAAAATAGAGTATTGTGAAACGAATACCAAAACTTTTATGTATACCGCCTCATAGCTACAACGTCAATACCAACACATATGTATTGTCATATTCACGACCATTTCCGTTCAAACAACAATGATGACCCAAATTAAACCACATTGAGGAGTAGACATCAACAGGAGGCTCACTGGCCCTGCAAGTGAATCATATGTAACAAGGGAGTGTCTATCCTATATGTAAAGAGATCAAAGAGGAACATGGTGTGTAGGACCATGGCAGTCCTTGAGTCTGACGGTTTGTAGCATCGAAGAGAGAAAATGATGCCGCTACTTTGAAGTCAACACTTCAAAGTGGTCACAAGTGGACACTTGTTTGAATCCAGATGAACCTCAAGAAACTGTTTCGAGTTACTGAGTTTGAAGTAGTAGACACACTTTTCTCATTTCGATGTGGTAAACCATGAGGTTCAAGAACGATTGTGTCTGCATTCAGAATGTATTTTCTTCATGACTAAATAACCATTGTTCCATAACTAGGTCGTGTATGTTGTGATTGATTGTTCATTTTATTTATGTTCAGATTGCTTATTGCTTGCAAATAAACTTATTCAAAAATTAAATTGTTCATATGACTGATAGCTGATGTCGATTTGTCGCTCTAGTTTTCACACCTAATACACAAATCTAAATCTAAAATTAAATCAATTTGTGGATGGCTATGGAATCGATTGTATCGATCTGGTGACTTCAAAGCCATGATCAAGCAGGGCAGTTGTCGAAGTCGATTTGAATCCGATAGACATAGTTGCATGCACCGAGGATTTCTGCTGTGCATAATGACTACAAGATCATCTATTAATTTTTCTTCTTGTTCTTCAGGGCACTGCATGCATATCCACGCAGTGCGTTTGTGTGAGAGAAAACACAGTTCTCTCATGAATGGATGTCTCGCTTACTAGCCGATCTGTGGATCTCTATGGATTCTGATCACAGAACACATCTAGCATGTAGGCAGACTTCTCTTCTGTATTTTGTCTTGATTACTTACTAGCATCGGACTACTTCATCTTCTATGTGTTTTAAGTATCATCCAGTTAGTATATAGTCACTCTATGTAACTTTAAGATTCATACACAGCCACAATGATAATATGCCCATCTATAACTCTGACATATACATTGGAATCAGCCACCAAAGGCTTGAATCCTAATGATTTCAGGGCTTGATCTTTCTTCTTGTACCATTGTCGGGCTAATTGTTTCAGACCGTAGATGCTTCTATGCATTCTGCATGCATAGTCAAGAAGTGAATTCGAATTGTCTTTTGAGAGTTCGGGGTTTACGACAGGTTGAAGACGGAAGGAGAAACACTGGTGTAGAGAGTTTGGCACTCAGAAGCTTGGTGAGCTTGAGACTGTGTGAGGATTCAGAGACAAGGGTTGTCGGCTGAATCAGAACCTCAACAAACGGAATTTTAAAATTCCGAAGCAAGCTATTTGGTGTTTGCAATCAGTGTGCATTCAATCGGACACCGTTTGACAAACAGATTGAAACATCAGCTTTCCAGTAGTAGGGCGACTTCAGAGTAGTTGATTTGGCCAGCCAGAGAGCTTTGAAAAGCAAGCCAAGATCAAAGTTGTGAGAAAAACCCTGGCCTAGGGTTTGGTAGCATAAAAGTGAGGTTTTCTCTCTATTTTGAACTGTTTTGCAAGCTGTAAAAACACAGAGGAGGGTGCCCTAGCAGTGCAAATTAGACTAGAGGAGGCCGTGGACAGCCGCGACCCAGAGAGAGAAAGAGATGGTTGAGGAGTAAAACCATTATTTCAAAATATTTATTTAAACCTCCCAACATAGTAAGCTGACGTGCTAAGTAAAACAACTAAAAAAAAAATTACAGCCTTTAAACATAGTATGTCGGCGTGCTATATGAAATGAGAATTTTTTTTTCCAACCAACCAAGATAGCACACCGGCGTGTAAGAAATTTTTTGTGTAGCCAACCCATATAGCACGCCGGCGTGCTATTTGGGTTGGCTGCACAAAAAAAAAAAAAAATTCCGACATGCCGCTTAGCACGCCGGCATGCTATATGGGGTGGCTACAAAAAAATATTTTATTTTGATTTTTTTTTACTTAGTGAGATCTTTAACTATGTACCAAACCACATTTAAAAAAATAAGCATTAAAGTAATAGCATAAAAAGGGTGGCACACATGTGCTATCTTTTTGTTGAATGATGGCAAGAAAGAAACTCGCAAAAATCGCAAAATGCCAAGGCCCTTTCACAAGTAACCAGTGGCTATGTCTTGTCTCTTCAAGTTTTATGGTGCATGTGTATTTTCCATCATGCAAAGCTTTTTGGAGTTATGGAGCTATTAGAAGGAGTGCACTATATGGAGTCTTGTTCAACTATAAGGTTGTGTACCTTAGTATTCTTGAAGGTTATTGCTTTGCATGTGGTTTCTTGGAAGGAAAGAAGGATGGAGATTGTTTTGAGGCATATTGTGAACTTTTTTTTGAGAGTAAGTGAAACATCCAGTGAGGACACTTACAAGGCTTAAGAAAGTATTTAGCCTCAATGAGATCAAGTTTGAATATGATCTCAATATTAGATCCATTTCGGATAGAGTTCTAATAAAGCTAGTATACTTAATCTTGAATATTGCTCATGATGAGGCATGGAAGCCTCGTATTTTTTAGATTCTTATGCAGCCATCTTCATGCATGTGGAGTTCTCAAATTTGAGATCGGTATCAAGCCATGAGGAGACGTATCGACATACTGGCAGATTGGTGGAATATTTTTCAAAGGCATTTGGAAAAGATTTTTATCAAAGAGATCTCGTCATGGATTTGGTAAGCGTGTGGCTATGATGGATTCTTTGATCATCTTCACTTTAAATGCAAAGCAAAGAATCCACACACACAAAGGATCTTCATCAACATTAGATAGATATATTTTAAGGAGTGTGAAGAATTGTAAAACATTTATATCTTACATATGTTGATTTTGGGGGTTCTACCCATGTAAATTGATTGTACATATCAAGGTGTGTGAATTGAGCACATATCCTTGTAGAATAGGGCGAGTTTGGGTTAGGTAGATCAAGTTCCATTGACATGCAAGAAGTCTAGTTGGTCTAGTATGACATGCATGTAGATTTACACAAAGAAATGGTCTAATATGAACTTGTAGAAACTCGAGCCATCATAAATGCATTGTGTCCTAAGTTTCCATTGTGACATGCAAGGCATGCAAATATAGTAATGGACACATGCATGTAGTTTTGTACATATCTAGTTGAGAAATTGACATTTGGAGAAAGTAGGTAGAAGTTAGGTGCAATTCCTGCATGCAAGCTGTTAGGTGTCATTATGGTAGTAGTCTACACTTGAATAGGTGTAGGAAATGCATTGAATGCTAGTAGTACCACGAATTTTGGCTCTCCTATATTTGTACATATGGTTCTCATTCATTTCTAATGATTAATGAAGCTTTGGTAAGGTCATAATGTCAAAAGTGGATCTCATGCTATTTTGTTTGTAATTGTATTTTCTCTCTAATTCGAGATTGGTGTCTTCTTCATACATTATTTTGCTTGTGTACTTTCCCTATTTGTGAGAAGTTAGTGTAGCTTTGATCTGTAGCATTCTAGATTGTGCTCTAACCTCATATCTGTTGGTAGATTGTAGTATTACTCTGCAGGTGATCTGTGTGCTACTACAAAGCATGGTATAGATGATTCACACTTTTGTTGTGGTTCCCCACACATGTGAAATTGCTGGATTTTTCACACTGGGTAAAACAACTAATGAGCATTTGATTTTGTAGATAAATAATACATTTGCTATACACCTAAGAAAGGATCCCATGTTTCACACAAGGATGAAACATACTGCAATAAAGTACCACTTGATAAGAGACCTAGTTGAGAAGAAGCAGCTGAAAACCGCTTTCATTGAGATAAAAGAGATGGTTGCTGTTAGATTGCTTAATCTATCAATATTGGGAGAATTTCTTGATTTTGGAATGAATAAAGTTTTCTCTCTATCCACTCTAGTACATGCTTGTGTGCTCGAACTTAATTTCGAGCAAAGGAGCATGTGCTTGAACTTATGTTCGAGCTTAGGTCTTTTTCAAGTTTGTGTGATTGAACTTAATTTTGGAATGGGACTTGGGATTGTCCCGAAATTACTAAAACAGTGTTCATGTGTTATTCATAATATATGATGACTATGTAGAAGCAACTGTGATTTTGGTAGTATACCAATGTAAGTTGAGCACCATGTAGCCAACTGATGTTCAAGAAGTCCGCTAGTATGCGCGACAAGTTTTGATTCACGAGAGACAGAGATTCTTTCGCGTCGACGCGTTGTGTGGTCTGTCATAACATCGCTTAAGAAATTCTCTAATAATGTAGATGAGTTTCTTATCTTGAACATGATCGAATGTTTAATTTTATGATAGTTGTATATTTGTAATCAACTGGTTTGATTTTATTCCGCACACTGGCTTTGTCTTGTTGAATGCATAAACAAATTTTACATAAAACGATTACACACATTGAAAAATTGTAGATCTTGTCACAGAGGGCAGTAGACTCAAGGACAGAATCGAATTCCATTTCAGTTTATCTATGTGAGAATCACAACAACAGTATCAGAGCATTCTGGATATCAGATCGGCTTTCTCAACACATCCTTCTTCTTTAAGAACATAATGTTTTTCATCAAGCTTTCGATATTCTTTTGTGCTTGTGTATACTCTGAGTGTGCAGTTGGCCTCTCACACTCACACATATATTTCCAATTTTTGCACCCATATTTTTGCATGCATAATTTAATCATAATAGAACTGCTCTGTTAGTACATAAATCAGATTTAGGCATGATTAAAAATGTTGATATTGGTTTAATTTGTTCAACCTTTAATCGTGGTCTTTGAGGAAGAATTTGCAGAACTTTTCCTACAAGAAATAGAAGAATTACCTAGTGCTTTAAAGGAGCGGTCACCTTTCTTCCATCTCTTCGGGCAATCCTTGGAAAGGTGCCCCTTCTCCATGCAGGAGAAACACAACCCGTCGCTTTTGGTCTTATCAAATTCAGCTCTCTCCAACCGAAGGCACTTCTTTTTCTTTCCCGAAGGGGAAGCTTCATCAACCACTCGCTTCTGCCCTTGGCCCGTAGAGGGTTTGTCTTTGAATTCGGGCTTTTGTTGCTCTTTTGCGGGTCACAGTGTGCGTATCGTCGAAAATTCGAACAAAACGCATAGCATCCTCTAAGGACTATGGCTGATTGCGGTGGACCTCCAATTGATATTCTTTGGGCAAGCCCAATATGAAGTGCAACTTAAGGAGCACTCCGTCTATGTGGTTAAAAAACCGCGAAGCAGCCTGTTGGAAGTTTTGCTGATAGACGTGAAAGGGCTTCATCTCCATTTGCAACATGGCAAATTGATAATAATATTCAAAATCGTCAAGGACATTTGCTCTGATACCAAATGTTACAACTCCCAAGAATCTCCGATTGCCTTGAAAGTTCCGTACACCCCATACTAGTGATGACGCACCATATGCGCCCATCCATAGGGTCACAGCTGACCCACCCCCATGCACTATCGACACAATCATGGCCAATTGAGCCTCCAGCGATGACTGGCATCCCATACTACCAGCCATCGCATCCCTAGCACACATCTCCTAGCCTGGAGATACATCCTGGCTCATGCATGTGCTCTCCATCCACCAACTCCCAAGTAGACTGAGTGAATGGAAAGAGCGAATCCCCACCACTATAAACATAGCACAATGGGTCTCATCAAGCATGGTCCTGCCGGCGACACGTGGCACCTAAACATGTTGATAACACTAGAGACCTCCGTCATGTCCCTTGCGAGGCCGTCACTGAAGGGCGTACCATTATGGTACATAACACTACCCCACTTCTAACTCTACTTTCACTAACAATAACAAATCAAGATTAAAGGTGAAAGAAAATGAGAGAGAGAGAGAGAGAGAGAGAGAGAGAGAGAGAGAGAGAGAGAGAGAGAGAGAGAGAGAGAGAGAGAGAGAGAGAGAGAGAGAGGTTAGCTCATGTGCTCATCCTAGCATGCTAATGGGGAAACCTTTAACTATTACAAAGCAAGAACAATAGCAAATAAAAATCAAATAGCAAACACAATGAAAAGCAAGAGCATGCAAGAATAGCACATAAGAATCCTTGAGCTCTCAAAATAGTAAAGTCTCGTGCCTTTTTATCTTTGGGGTGGCCCTTGCCCCTTGTTTCCTATTTGCTACTTGAAAGAAGGTGGGATTGAAATCCACCCCTACCACCATTTGACTTTTGACTTGGAGAAGCTTATTGGGGTCTGCTGGCTCTCGACTTCTAGTTGGTTGGGCAGGTGGGCTCCATAGTAGTCCTTTTAGTGCATGTAATAGGATCTAGAGGATCTTCACTTGGCGATCTTTACAATGGTATCATAGCTTGGCTTTGCATTGATCAGAAGGTGGAGACGCTCTTTGCTTTTCTACAACTTTTTGGTAATATGTCCTTGCCTTTTCTTCCTAGTGTTGTCACTTTCTTATTGCATGTTAATAAGTTCAGCAGTATTGTGCCATGTCCTCAATAAAAAAATCATTTCCAAAATACCTAGGAACATGGTATTGAGTATTATAGTAGTTTAATCAGTTAAATTTCATGCATGAATACAATTTGGTAAAAAGTAGTTCAAAAATGATTTTTCAGTTCAGTTACATAGTTTACTTTAAAGAATCATTTTTTTTTGTTAATCACTACATGTTGATTTTGATACATGTTGGAAGTTTTGAAATCAATTCAATATGGATTGGTAACAATGAAACTAAAAATTCGATGATGGAAATCGATTTTCATAATTTCAATCCATATAGAATAGAATTCAAATTCCCAATTATGTAAATTCTTGAAAGAACCATAATTGTTTCGATTTTGTTAAAATATATTGATTATTGATTAAAACAAATTGGCTTGTAATGTAAATGACATGACTAAGATGTAATCAGTCACTTATCAAATATTTTTGGTTGAGGATTTCGGAATCTGTCAATCGATTGAAACAATTTATTGCTTTAAGTGATCAATAATGGTTGAGGATAATACGATCTTGTTCATGAAGTGCATCAGTTGGCAACGCCATGTTTTCCATGCCATCTCTATCTTAGAAAATTCTTTTACTTTGAGGAGCGACTTGAATCATGTACCACCATCTGGGATCAGAATGATTGGGGTGAAAGACCACCTATAATTGATCGATATTACCATAAACGTTGACTTGTAATTAGTATCCATAGTTATGTTATAATTGCTTGGGTATACACACAATGTACATTTTTTTCAGTATACTGAAAATCGATTGATTGACAACAAAAGAGCATAGACATCTTGAAGACATAGAAGAAATGTATCTACTCACATTGTTGAGAAAAAACAAATGTATCGCTTTGATCAATCCAAAGGTTGGTAGAGTCAATGGCAAAATAACCACTCTCATCTTTCCTGATAGTTGCGTTGGGACCATTGTAAATAACTATGAACCATCAAATATGAAAAAGTTGAATTGCCTAAATCCAACTTCAAGGATGTCATTGATTGTCCCACAATAATCAAATTGAGAAGAGAGTAAATTGGTGTCCATCGTGCTTGCTCGACTTTCTTGGGTAAAATTTGCCATGACTCCACAATTGTACGTGTTTCTATTTTTGTCAATGCGCTACGTACGAAAGTGTCATCCATGCGTCCACAATGCATTGTATTTTTTGCACAAAAATAGAACAAAATGTGTTAGTGAAAAAACAAACATGTACAAAATTGCACGTACAAATGGTTTAATTAACATGTGAATGATGATCATCATAGCTTACATGTAAATCCCACCCCCTTGCAAATTCCCACTCTCTCTATGTTAAGAAGCTGAGTACCTTGCGCTATCTCATGGAACCAGAGCATTGAAAATTTTTTCAAGATTTTTTGAGGAAATCAAAGACAAATAAATGTAGCTCATATTAGTCCTGATTGATAATCAAAGTGTCATGAAAATGGCTCAAAAACCCAATTTCCATTCCAAGACTATTCACATTCCAGTTCATTATCATTATGTAAGCGAGCAAATTGAGAATGAGTTTATCAAACTCAAATATATACCCACAGAGGAGATGCCAGCTGATACACTCACAAAAGCTTTGGCAAGAGAAAGTTTTGAAAGACATAGAGAAGCTATGGGAGTACAATTAAATCCAGGATAGTCAAGGCTTGAAGAGGGAGTGTTGAGAAAGTCAAGCCTTGACTTATGGGACACCTAGAATCAGAGAAAAACTCCTATTTCTATTGAAGTCAAGTCCTTGATTTATAGGAACATTACCTTCTGCTGAAGAGAAATTAGAGGCCTGATTTTGAGCCACTTTTAGTAGCTACGTTTAGCACATATTAGTATAAATATAGATCAGTGTCTGTGTGGTAGATAACAGTGTTTCCTAGTAGTTCTCAGTACTGCATATTTTGTGTTTGTTGTTGCAGAGCAAAGTAGTACCTGTTTGGTACTTCTCACTATAGTTTGGTACAAATAGTACTTGTTTGGTACTTCTCAGTACTTCATTTAGTTATAGATAGTACCTGTTTGGTACTTCTCAGTACTCTAGTTTGGTACTTAAGTACTACGATTTTGTGTAGCTTTTGGCATTGTTCCTATGCATTCATTCTCATGTTGATGAACCAGAAATTCAATACAAATTTCTGATGTTATTAAAGTGAACTACATGTGTCACTTTCAGATTGTGATTGCTATATGTATAGCTTTGTTTCAGCCTGCACAAAATTTCCAAATTATATCTTATAAGATACGATTTTCATCCAATTACTTTTGAATCTCCTTTACATGCATATATAGGTACTCTCAAACACCATGCACTAGTTCCACAAGTATTGATGAGTAACCTTTGACTATGGCTAGTGAGAATTCATGTAATGATGATGTTAGTGATAATTTTTGAAGAAAAAGTAAGCCTTATCTCTAGGTGGTGGGTGCCTACATTCTAGAACTTTAAGACTTTCTCTTGAGGATGTATTCTTGAGGATGTATTGGCACGGGGACAGCCTGGAGACAAAGCTGTCCCCGACCCAATAAGCGACTAACATGTAGGGGATAGCCTGGGGACAAACTTGTCCTCGACCCAATAAGCGACTGACATGTGGAGTCCGAGCAGGGGACAAAACCCCCTGTCACGCGTGACGCCGACAACTCATTGGAGCCGGGACCACACACATTGGCACCACGCGAGACCATGCTGGCGCTGGCGCCGAGACCACATTCACACTCCAATACTCTCAGTATTCCAGTTTGGTACTTCTCAGTACTCCAGTTTGGTACTTAAGTACTACCGTTTTGTGTAGCTTTTGACATTGTTCCTATGCATTCATTCTCATGTTGATGAACCAGAAATTCAATACAAATTTCTAATGTTATTAAAGTGAACTGCATGTGTCACTTTCAGATTGTGATTGTTATATGTATAGATTTGTTTCAGCCTGCACATAATTTCCAAATTATATCATATAAGATACGATTTTCATCCAATTACTTTTGAATCTCCTTTACATGCATATATAAGTACTCTCAAACACCATGCACTAGTTCCACAAGTATTGATGAGTAACCTTTGACTATGGCTAGTGAGAATTCATGTAATGATGATGTTAGTGATAATTTTTGAAAAAAAGTAAGCCTTATCTCTAGGTGGTGGGTGCCTACATTCTAGAACTTTATGACTTTCTCTTGAGGATGTATTCTTGAGAATGTATTGGCACAGGGACAGCCTGGGGACAAAGATGTCCCCGACCCAATAGGCGACTGACATGTGGAGTCCGAGCAGGGACAAAAGACAAAACTCAATGTCATGGGTGACGCCGACAACGCACTGGAGCCAGGACCACACATATTGGCACCACGCAGGACCATGCTGCCAACCAAGACCACGACCACAATGATGCCACCCTCACGTTGGACCACAATGGTGTTGTCGCCTGCGCCGGGACAGCCAAGACCACACAACGGCCTGGCGCCGGGACCCCCACGAGAGAGCAGACTGGGCACCAGGCCTGTGCACAAGTACCTTCATCATCACGCATGTCTGGGAAGTAATGGGCAGTTTCATAATATATGCAGGCAAATACATTTCTCCCGGTCGATTATGGGAGAAATTGAGATCTGCCAAGTGGAGAAGAGGTCAGTACAAGCCAGGCAGGGCGGGCAGCAACAGGCCGGCACCTGGGATGCGTGTCGGGAGCTGAAGAGGGTCCGGGTTTGGGGGTCGGGGCCAAACCCCAATGTGCTAATAAGATAGCAGGACAGCAAGTCGGTGTTACAGTTCTAAAATCAAACACGCCAAATTGGAGTACTTTAGGCGTCTAGCATTCTATTCCATTCATGAGATTTCTGAGATTGTCTCGCTCCTGGTTTGTAAATGAGCTACGTCCTCCCTACAATCCCAGATTTTGACGAGAGCTGCTTTGCAGCTTGTAGGACTTGAATATCGTAAAAAAGATAATTTGTTAGCAAACTGATCTAGGGTTTCTAGTTTCCTTTGCTCATGTTTGGCATGGTTTGTACATTATCAGTACTCCTGAGCTTCACAATAGTTACCTGAACCTTGCTAATCTCTATATCAGTCTGGGCCTGGCACTCCACCGAAATGTTTCTCCAATGGCTGGTAGCTGCAACCGGAGTGGCAATTCTTCCTGGGGTGGCGCGGCTGCTAAGAGGTCTATGGCTGCAGCGCCCATTGCAGATTTACGAGGGTCTCCGGAAGCAGGGAGCGAAGGGACCACCTTTCATTCCAATAGTGGGAAATCAACGTGAACTAGTTCGATTATTAGATCATGTAGCCTCCACGCCGATGAATCGATCATATAACGAGATAGTGCCTCGCGTCGTCCCTTACTACACAAAATGGTCAAAGATATATGGTAATAATCTCAAGAACTATTATTTTGGAACTGGTTTATCATTTTAGCAAAATTCCTCTCTATTAAGAGTCTCACCATGAATGACACCTAGACAATAGATTGACTTAAACTTCTTAACATTTGAATACACAAATTCATTTGAATCTTAGGGTTCATATCAATCATGTCCCAATAAGCTTAGGATTAAGAGAGATACTAATGTCCCATAAAACCAACACATCACTTCATCCCACACTACGTAAATCTAGTACGAAAAAAGCTCAAGTCCAATGAAATATTGTGACTAGTAGTATTTCAACTATTATTCAAGTCATAAGCTAGAAATACCTCAAGATAGCACGACATAGACATTACAAAAGTAAGGTACACTATATTGACTTATTGTAGTTTGAAGCATTTATCTATTGTAGCTTTCAACAATGGCAATGTTCTATTTACATGTTGCACTTCCTATGGAATGCACTCCATTTATTAAGAAAAATTGGAAAGCTATAGAGAATCTTGTTGCAAAAGTTAGAGAATTAGGAATGAATAATCATAAGAATATAGATTTGTGGGTGGATGGATCAATTTATCCTAATGATCCGACTACCAATTTGTGTCTAGATTTCAAGTCCGTAACTCATTTTCTCAGATTTGTATGTGGATGGAATAGCGGATTACTTGGATATTGTCAAAGGTTGCGTGATATTCGAATGCATAGCGTAGATTATCTTAATCAGCAATTATAGTTTGCTAATCAACAATTACATGCAAATCAACAATTGCTTCATTATGTGCAACACACTAGTGCTGAAAACAATGCACTCAAGCATGTTATATCAGAGCTGAATACTACAGTCACTAGTCTTTGTGGCTCAAACCAAGATATGATAGAATCCATGGAGAAGTTGTGATCCAAAAGTTTAAAATATGTTGTTGATATACAAGTTATCAAAAAGGAAATGATGAAAAGAAAAAGAAAGAGAGTACCGATGAAGAATATTGATGACTTATCTACACATAGGGGCAATCGAAAAAAAAGGATTCGAGAATTTAAGTATGTTTTCTTATAAATTGTTTATTTGATTTGTATTTGTCATTTAAGTTTCATTTGCATTTGATAATATGCATTGTCAATTTATTAAACATAATTTGAGTTTTATATGTTTGTTGTAGATCATGTTTGTTGGCAAAGAACTATTTAACAGATCATTCATGCGTTGGATCATCTTTAAGTCATGTTTTACCAAGAAAGTCAGCAAAGACAATGATGAAAAATGCTCGATTTGATAAACGAAATTGCAAAGACTATTTTGAATAAGGTTCAAACTTACTTGGATGCAAATGTGATAGAAGGTGCATGTGATGATTTTGGAATTAGCAGAAATGCATATCCCACTTTTTTTAGAATAGTTAAAGAAGATTTTTCTCAAGTAACGGTGGAGAAAACTTATCTTCCTCGTCCATATCGAATAAGATAAACAAGAAATTATTATAATGACGAAATGTTCAAAGGAGTTGGCCAACCACTTCATTTAATTGATTTATACAAATCAGAATATGGTGAGCTCAATCACAACGATTGCAATAATATATTTCTTGATTACGAAAATGTTGTTAGATACATTATTCGATTTTATAAATTAGAAGAACATCAAGTAAATGGAAAGATAATTATTGTATAATGTCATGGCCTGCTAAACTTGTAGATAATGGCTTGATGACCATAATGACAGTGACAACATATGGATTAAAAGATGAATGATATATACAAATCTCATTATTTTGAGGGTTTTTCGAATAATGAGAAAGTGATATATCATTTCTCCCATGTGATACACCTCGAAGGCCTCCATGTCTCGTACCAAAAGCATCTAGTTCAATAGCATCATGTAAAAGAGTCAAGAAATAAATTTAGAATGAAACATCACAATACAACCTCAAACTTCAACATTTGTTTGAAAAAAAAAAAAACTGCACAATATCAATACCAATATAATATCTACTTACCAGATCATGATCATCGTATTTAACGATGTTTGTTCTGCCAATGTCATGTCCTCCAATGGCCTCTACACTGCTCAAGGGGATATACTGAATCTTTGGAGGATATTTTTTATGGAAATAATTCTTGCTCATTCGGCAAAGTTTCTTCATAGGCTTTCGATTTTTCAATTATGGCCTTCAATGCCTCCTTTCCAGATTTCCAATTGCTATATTTATCAAAATCTATCTCACTTTCAAGATCATTATAAGTGTAATCAATTATGTTAGAAAATTCGGATACATGTTGTGCAAAAATTGAGAGGAATTCATCCTCTCATATTCAAAACATTTTCAGTATCATTAAAAGAAATATGATTGTCATTATCTATAAACTATATGGGAACATTGAGTAGAGTTAATATATTAATGGGAGTTGCAGTTGAAAGAGAGTCAGAGAGGATTATAGAACAAGAGGGAGTTTGCTCATAATCTGAAGCCATGGATGCTTCAGCTTCAATCCCTATATCAGTATCTACTTCATCTACGTCGTCTGAAGTAGATGCAGATGCTTCAATCAAGAGAACATCAGAAGATTCAAGAGACTCATCATTTGGAATTTCTAAAGATATATAAAAGAAAACGCCATACCTTTGAATAGAAGAAGACATTTTCTCTTTTGGACTCTCGTAATATATATTTCTCTTAAAATGTTTATGTAGGTTAGCATACTTTCTATCATGTTTGTGCTTAGAGGATGGTTGAGAATGTACAAGGTCAAGAAAATGAATGAAAAAAAACTATCTATATCCCTAACTGGAGTGGTAATAATCTGAGAGAAAATATCAAGAGAAAGTAATTTATAACAATTCTCATAAACTAGCTTATTGATATTAAAAGGTGCAAGAAAAACAGTGGAAAAATACTCTAATTTGTCAGATGGAATGTCATTGTCATTCAAAAACTCCAGAAGTTTGTCGTTTGTGGAACTTGAAAAACTTGTTATATTGAACTCTATTATGTCCATGACCAGTACGTATAGGATTCAATATACTCCTAGTCTTGGATGTTAAAAATGTCACTTCCAACTTGATGTACTTGATTAATCTTGAGATATTTGATCATGATAGGATCTCACATGTGTGGAGACTGTTCCCACGTGCGAAAGGATGTATATAAATTAATTCTATAAAGTTAGATTGATTTTAGATGGATTTACACAAGTGTGAAATTGACCTTTGAGTAGAATCTAGAAAAAAGTCATTTTGATCAAACTTTTTGTAAATAGAATGCACTTCCATGTGAATGAGTAAATGCTCCCACATGTCAAGATGCTATTCACACATGTGGATAAGATTGTAGTGGATAAGATTGAGAGATTCCATTAGATCCTATTTTATAGGGAATATTCTTATATATGTGGAAGACTAACTTTTTTGGTTCTAGCTAATGAGAATAGTCAACTTTGGAAAATTAGCATATATGACTCCCATTGGTGGATCTGGATGACTGTGAAGGCTCACATGATCCCTTACTTTTGTTTGTAGTTAAGAGCTTTGTTTATGGAGGCATACCATCCCTTTTGTTATATAACTTAAAGCTTCTATACTAGTTTGTAAATGGTTATCGATATGTATCAATGTTTAGAAAATCAATACACTCGAATTTTGTAATTTGATATCTGAATTAGTTATAGCAGTTAGGCAGTTATGGACATTCGCGAGTCTATAAAGAGTCGATGTAATTAGTTGCTTTATTGAAATATATTTCAGATAGAAGGGTTGAGGACCTTATTTGGTATATGCTTGTGTCTCACTCTTGCTATCTTAATATTTCTGGGATTACGTCTTTTGCAAATTAGTACTAAGATAAAAAATTTTGTCCAACTAAATGTTTTGAACCTGAACGTGATGAATACACATCGTAGTACATAAATCTATTAATCTAATTCAGGTTGCATCAAGAACGTCATGGATCTATGTTTAGTACAACTATATGCCATTTGTTGCTTTGATAAGTGGGATAATTGGTGGTGTAGATCCTCCAATTTATTTGTAGTAATACTTAACTACTTATGCAATACAACTATCATAGAGTATCAGAATTGTGTGGATTCTCTGATATGTCTTGTGTAATTGGAGGGGTCTCTAATTCGAATCAGTGTTGAAGTGTAAATTGTGTGCACAAGATTATTAGATATATTGGAATGATGTGTAGATTTGAATAGGCATTTAATTCATGAACACCAGGCGGTATTGGCTGTCTATTCTGAACATCTGCTGATGACTAGTTTATCATTTGTTGATGACCAGTTTATCATTAATTTCACTATATGACACCTTTTCATCAATAACACCTATATCTTCAATCTCTTTGGGGAATGATAACCTCTATACTACACAAGATCTAGCGAAATGAGTCCAGTAAGCTACAACATAAGTTGAATTTTAGAGCCGTTGTCGGGGATCAAAATTGGTCTTAATTGTGATAAAGATATTGTGTAGTGGTTCAAGGAACCTGAAACAAAAATGTCCAGAAGGAATTTTTTTAGAAGCATTTAAGACAGACATTCGCTTAGATTATTCCTAGAACAGGTTGACTATTTTAGAAGACTTATTCCTTTATTTGAGAAAAAAATTATCATTCTCGGGTGTCTTTTAAAAGAAGAATGATAATTTTGTTGGACTGCACGACACGAAACTTGTTATCAAGATATTGTTAGAACAATTAAGAATTATGCATGTCCATGAAATAAGCATGTTGCAATATAAACAAAAGTAATATTCGAATTCAAAGATGTACTAATATCGAGTCTTCTTAATATAATACTACACAAAATTTCAACAACAAATTTCTACATCAAACGGGTTCCGTAATACAGAGACATAATCAAGTTGAACAGGTTTAAAACTGTGCATAATATTAACGACATTGTCAATAATTTTAGTGCCGGAAGATTGCGAACCAGCGGAATACTGTATTCTCCGGAACCAGGTTTTGCTTGTTCTGACTCTGATTCTTTAGAAGACGTCCCTTCCATGTTGGTAAAGTAGTTAGCAGGAGGAGAATTTTCAGAGGTAATTCTAGAGTCTTCATCGACATACTGCAACATTATTACTCTTCTTCTGATCACGTGTCCACCTTTGATTTCACCACGATTAGCCATTTTGACAGAAGCAAGAGAGAGAGCACTATAAGCGGAAGATTGAGATTGAAATGGCGAAGGTGTTAGCAAATTGCGGATCATTTGATGGATTTATAAGCGAAAAGGTTGTTGATTAAAAGATAATCCTAGAATATTTTAAATCATGTGATCAGTCTTTCTGACAAGATTATAATATTTCTCAAAAGATGTGAGCTATCATAAGATGAAAATATCACTTGATTGTACTCAATTGTTGACGCACGAGATCGTGTGAAGGGAGGATTACCATTTCTCTATGTGTTGAATCTCTTTGGATCAACTTTGTTCAAGTATCAAATTTTAATAGATAAAAAATATTCGACTCGATACGATCCAAAGTTGAATTTTTTTGCAAATATTCGATTTTTGATCTATCGAAAAATAAAATTGTAAAATCAATTTTTGATCTTATAAATGTTAAAATTTTAAATAAATCGATTTTTCTGCACTTTTATGTCCAAAGACCAATATTGGAGAGAATGACAGGAGAGACGAGAAGAGAACGAGAAGAAAGAGAGAGAGAACTAAAGTGGAATCGAAATACTCGTATTGATCAAACAAGAAGACCTGAAAAGAACTAGAGTTCGAATCGGAAAAGGAGGAATCTTCTAGCCCATGTTATTCGGACAAAAGAGACAGTGAACAAGACGATATGGCGGCTCCAACTTCAACTTCCTCCAAGATTTGATACGATTATTTCAAGGGAAGAGCCTCAGAGGATGCTGATAGCTATGTGTCTCAATTCTAGTTAATAAAGAAAGTCATGATGCGGATAAATTGAGGATTTTTTCTAGACTAGTAAGAAAAGAGGCTAGAACCAGGTTTAGTCAGATTGAACCAGCCCTAGTTTCCACTTGGACCAATTTAAAGAACCAATTCTTGCTTTGAGGAAATATACCAAAAGGGTAAAGAAGCTTATCGGACAATTGTCAGGACAATACCCTATGGCTATGCAATTGAATGGTTTTTGGGCGGTCTACCAAAAAGAATAGATCAATATTGCAGGCAAGGGCCTGTGGATAGCCTCGAGCATGTCATTGCCACGACAGAGAATTATGAAACTTCGAGAATATCGAGAAGCCATAGATATGTTAAGCATTCTTCATCAAAAAAGAAAAATCATGTATCATCGTCCTTTGATGACTCGAGTAGTGATTCTGATTTCGAATCGAGTTCTTCTTCGAGCTCAAGTTCATACTCGAGTTCTAGCTCAAGCGAAGATGAAAAACCAAGGAGGTCACATCGAGAAAGTAGACGTTCTAATGGTGGGAAACTTACATGAAGATTCAAAGAAGCCTGATTCAAAGCCAAAGAACCCATGAAAAAGAGAAGTGTATGATTTAAGCAAGAAATTTGATGAGCTTAAAGTTCAACTTCTTCAGCCCAAAAATAAGAGGAGATCTGCTTCTATGATTGGCAAATTGAATGTATGGCGTACAAGAAGGACATCATTACACCGAGTGCAAAAATAGACCATCGGTCTCTTATATTGAAGAAGCTAAGAAAGAAAACTCTGAAAATGAATTGGTATATTTAGTGGAGGTTGAAACGAATGAGCCTATTTATGAAATTTAGGTTCCAAACCCAAAGAATGTAAATCAACCAGGAATAAGTTCTAATCAACAAAATCAACTATGAAAAGTTGTTCCAGTCCATAAATTTGTATCACCACAATTTGTATAAAACCAAATAAAGCCTACAAATTTAAGAGGTAAAAATAATGCTACTTGTTATAATTGTGGAGCATCGGGACATTATTCCACCGAGTGTCCTGAACCCAAGAAACAGATTGGTTATGTACGCCTGTCTGGAAACTGCCAAGGGAAAGGTCATATAACTCCCAAATGTCCTAAACCATCAGTCAAGAAAATGATGGTAAAATATGTTAAGCCTGAACCTAATAAGGAAAGCCAGTCTAGGGATGAAGTGGTCCAGAGAATTGAGTTTTGTACAAAAGATTTTGTGACTTGGACTAGTGACTTGGATTTTCAAGTTAATAAAGTATCCACTAGAAGCGAAGCTAAGAAGAATAGTCAAAGTCAAATTCAACCTGTTTCAGAGTAAAAAAAAAGAAGACAAAAAAGTGCAAACAATCTAAACCTGTCTAAAGTAAGATTAATAAATCTCTTACTCAAGAAGATATACAAAATGATCCTACTTATAATCGGAATGATAAAAAATATTTTGCCCTAGACATTACTGATCAAGTAGAATCATTGCTTTCCAAAGAATTAACCCAATCAAAGAAGAAGGTTTCATTTGAGGAACCTATGTGTAGTAAAATTCTTTCTAAAGCTAAAATCAATAAAGCTACCAGCTCTCGGGTGAGTTACGATATTCTTGAGGATCTCGGAAAACTTCAACCAACCTGTGGTTATGTTAAAGAGTAGCTATGAAATTCTATGGCATGTTCAAATGTCATAATTTTCAAATGACAATTATACCAGACAAATTAGAGCTATTTTTACTACGTTACTATTTTCAGTAAGTTTGTTAAATAGCAATAAGCTATTTTTTGCAACACTCATAAGTGACTTTGATGGATGATAATATCGACAGTTGCTAAGTAGTTTTATTAAATGGCAATTTTTCGTCTGTATTTTATCAAAAGCAGCTTAAGGAATTGTTGGTGAAAAAAAGAAGCCAGAAATCGACCATCGATTCAAACTCTGGAGTAAATATTATTACAGAGGAAATGGCTTATGAGCTAGGTCTAACACATATAACTCCTACCACTAAGTTTTTAAGAAACAACGGCTAGATAATTTGATTGATGATTATTACCCTAACCTGTGGAAATTATATCTTAAATGGGAGGACAACTGCTCTCTATACTTTGACCAATTGTCCATATTGATGAAGAAGAGAGAGGTTCACCCAACACATCGAATATGGGTGACAAATCGAACATCTGACTTGGCAGGTTTCATCTGTAGGACGATACTTATTGTACCAATCATGTACTCTTGGCTGGATTACCTTACTCTGACTAAGGAAGTTTGTATATCGCATATCTTGAGGAAGGGTAGTGCTGCTCAAACATGTGATTAACAAAAAATTTCTTAATGATCTGTCATTTCTAAAGTTTAGAATGAAATCTCTAGTTCATAGAAGAGCATGATTATATTCTGAATTAACAATAGATGATCGAGGAGAGGCTAGGATGTGGACGTCATTCTGTAATCTTGAATGTGAATTTCTTTACGGGCTTCACAAGCGTTGTTGCGTCCACTAGAGGAATAGCAGATACAATGAGAAAAGCTACGTTCGATATATGGTTGGACGAACTTATAGTTCCACATCTTCATCATCATCAGGAGCTAATGGAGATGAGGGCGAGGACATGTGAAGGCTCACATGATCCCTTTCTTATATCCTATTACTTTTGTTTGTAGTTAAAAGCTTTGCTTATGGAGGCATACTAGCCCTTTTGTTATAGAACTTAAGCTGCTATACTAGTTTGTAAATGGTTAAGTTAAAACCGATATGTTTCGATAGATAATCAATACACTCGAATTTAGTAAATCAAAATTGGAGAGAACCAATTTGAATTTGAATTTAAACCAATTTTGGTGGGAGTCCCAACTTTATTCACTAACTTGACATGTAGGCCTGCGACATTAAAAGTCATGCAAAAAGACCTAAAGTCCTTTTATTAACTTCCTAATTATCAAATCTCTATGTGATCATCGAGTTGGACTTACACACGCAAGGTGCCAAATCCCTCTCACTTATTAGCTAGAATTAGGGTTGCCTTGGGATCCGCAAACCCTCCAACAGTATCCCCCACCAAAACTGGTGGCGGTCCCACGACATCTCGCAAGATTATTCACTTTTAGCCTTGTGTCGTACCTTGATGAGATGGTACTGCACCTTCTCCATGAATTCTAGGTGCTCTATAGTGAAATCGTACTTGTGTAGAAAAAAGCACTTATTAGCTCCTGCAAGGCAATTGGAAGTTGGGCCAGAAACCTTAACTTCCAAGAACCTCCTAGCATGGTTGCACAATAGTATAACCTTGCGATCGGCAACTGGTCTTGGACTTTATTGGACACCATCGGAAGATTTGGATTAAATGCCAATGGATGTAGGCAATCATCCCATGTCGTAGCAGTGGATGCCGACTTGGACAAATCATTTACAAAAATGGCCGATTGTCGCACAGTTGGATCTGGTGAGTTGCGGTACTCAGCACCATAAAATTGGAGAGCCTAATAAAATCGATTGAAATTTGTCAATTGAAGGTTTGATAAATGATGGGCCAATTTGGGGTGTGCATGCTGATTTGATCCAATGACACGCCCAAATCTTCTCATTTATTGCGTCTTGGCATCGACAAATAATAGGAATCCACCCACAATTGGTGAGGGCTGGCAATGTAGCTTGTAATAGAATTAGACGCTTTTTCAAAAATTGTCTTACGTCATGCGAACTGCTCTCCCAATGTGAGTATTTTGTCCAATTATTTCTCGACCTCTATCTTGGAGGTTTTGAATCTAATCACCTAGCCACCCCTCGAGGACATATGCGGATGTCGATGCAAACAATTTTGAATTTGATCTTCAATGGTGACCAGTTTTTGAAATAATACTCTAGCCCTTGATGAAGATGGACTGACTTCAGCAGTTTGGTTGTCCGTTGTTTTTTGAATGTCTGGAGCTCCTTCTTGGTCCATGTCTGCATCTAAATTTGTATCCCTTATTGTCTCTTCTTGGTGCTAGTTCTCTTATATTATATAAATAATGAGATCTACTTGCAACATTTCGAGTTTGTACCTTTCCAAAAAAGCATTCGCTGAAGTGGTGCGCAACCAATGGACACATAGTAATTATGTTTGATTGTTGTTTTGAATAAACCAAGTACTTTGGCAATCCAAAATGGATGTCTTTCATTGTTTTCTGAAGCTAGAAGTGCAACAAGGCTTTGAATTTGGATTTCATTCAAATCACTGCGCCATTTCATTTTTGCAGCTTTTACACTTTGCCTATTCTTCCTTGAGCCCACATGAATGTCACGTTTCTCACTTTGCATCGAGATTGAGCAAATTGATTTTTTGTTCCTCGAAAAAGTCCATCCACCAATGCTAATCAAACTCATCAAAAAAATGATAAGTTGCTTGAATACTTGATTCCAGAAAAATGAATGAGGCAAATGGATCAATCTCACGATGTTCTCTTTGCGCCTTTTGTCCTTCTAGCATGGACTTCAAGGGAGACAACACAACAAGCTTGATTTGAGTCGATGGAATGTTAAGCAAAAATTGAACTCCTTCAAAAGGTAGCCACGAAACTGAATTTGAAAATAGTTTGCCCCATAATAATATAATGCCTGATTAGTTACAATTGATTTTAAACTGGTGCTGAAAGCTAATATAATTAATATTAGCTACGCATCGTTTTGTTTCGTTGGACGCCTTAACATAATTACGAATATCATATGTGTGGTTGATTAATGACACGTTTGGCTTTGGCACATACAATTCCTCAACAATGCTTTGAAGCACTGGTAATGAAAATGCTTTCTTGCATCTCAACCTCTTAGAAAAACAACTAAACATTTGATCAATTTGATTGTGGGTATGTCCTACAAACAAAAATCCTATTTATAATGATCGTCAAATTTGGATTATTTCAAACATTGGGATAATTAAAAAAGACCTTGGACTCCAAAGTGCCATGTAACACAAGTGCTCCAATGAGATGAACCTGAATAAAATTTACCTCGTTCAAATTTTTGGGCACTGTGACAAAATGAGACAGCATTGTTTTCTTCTGATCCATGCCATCAATAACAAGGCCCAAATATTTTTGTGGACATTCCAAACATTTCTTTTGATGCTTGGCAACCTTTTGTCTTTCAACTGTTTGTTGATCTCTGTGCAGTTGAAGAGCTTTTGCAGTATCCACTGACAATACAATGACTCACTTATTTCATAGAATAAAGATCATACCATAATGGTATTCAAAAAGACTGCAACATAAATTTTTTCAAAACAGAAAGTATTAAAATGAATGATTAATTTGATTAATATTTATCTTTCTCGTCATTGGTCTTTGCAAGTTGTTTTGCAGCCTTTAAGAACTCCAAGTGGAGCATACTGTCATTCATGTTTTTTTGGAAATCTTTACCAGTCCAAAATCTCTTTTTGAAACTCTAAGAAAATATGAGTAACTCAAACACGGAACATTTTTTGTTTTGACAAACTCTTTGTACATCAAAAATATTTTTAATTTTGTAAATTTATCCAACAAGTGAAAATATAAGAAATTAGGCAATTTCTTTCCGTGCACATCTATGAAATGTTTTAGCCAAGCAGTTGCATTTGAAACATATGGAGAAACAGTTCGACCATGTAAGAATCCCTGTAATGTTGGGTCTTTCTGAAGTCGTGCATGCATTCGTTGAAGCCATGAGTCTATGATGGCATGAACTACTTTGTAAGCTTTGCGACAAACCTCCAAAGCATTTGAAAAATACAAAAATGAGTTTTTGTCCGGCCTCACTGTTGCACACAAATAGTAATTTTTCTCATCCTTACTTCATAAAAAGAAGTTGATCTTAATTTTTCAATTACTCTGATACTCAACTTTTGCAAACAACAGGATGAGCAACAAATAATATTTCGTACTTTTCGAATCTCAAATTTTGTAATCAACTATTTTTTATGATTCGTTATATCAGATGAAGATCTCAAATCTCTCTTGTATTTTTTTTTTTGTTTGGAGTCTGATCTATAATTAGCTTAAAAATGGTTCTAGCTGCTATTGCTGAGGGGAAAGATCCGGCCTTTTCATTGCGGAGTTCAAAAGGTATATCTATTGGACCTCGCAAGCTTGCTTCTAACACTGCTCAGCTCACAAAATCGGCCTCTGAAAATGTTGAGGATAAAACTATAGCTGTCTTTCATCCCGAAAAAAAGAGATCTCATAATATTTCAGAGTCTTCTCCCACTAGACCCAAGTCACGCCCAAAGACCATGGCTACACATCGCCATAAGTCCATCCCATCTGTTGAAAGCAAAAAAGCTGTCACCAAACCATCGATGTCTCTACCTGGTGCATCCATCCGTCCCTTACAAGATAGTTCTGAACTTGCCAAATTAAGAGAAGATATTCATAAAACAAAAAAAATTAAAAAAACAACTTTGATTTTAGATATAAATTAGTGTGATAGACCACCTGTAGACCCAATAACAGGAGACAGGCCAATGGAAGTAAGAGAATCGAATGAAACACATGTACATAACTTAAAAATAAAATTTAAACATCATACACAGGCCATAGTTACTCCTTTTATTATTTTGGTTGATTCCAACGAATGCAACGCTGTTGCAAATTTTGATTTTTCTTTATTAGATTCATATCATTTTTTTGTTCTTGGAGGCATACACAATTTACAAGCCCGGAAATAATTATCTCAAGAGTATCCCCATATTCCAATCTTTCGAACTGTGAGTGTTACTGCATTTGCTGGCCTGAAGTGGAAGAAGCCAAATTATTGGCTTGGGATCATAATATTGATCAAGACTACCAGATGAAAATGACCGTGATACAAAAAATTCAATTTTTTCACAAAGAATACGTGAGTCAACAAAGCAAGAGATGTGAATCAACTAGAGTTGAAAGCACTCTGTGCTCAAGAGACAGGCCTGTCTTTTGATTCGAAATATCCTACACAGAGCCTTACAAAATATGATAATTTTTTTCAACTTGTTTTTCGTAGTGGCCAGGTAATTTTTTTTGCTATGTTCGTCATGGAATGCTCTAGTCATAATATATGTTGTAATTCTTTTAAATTGTTTTTATCAAAGTAAAATTTTGAGCTCAATTTTAATACTCCCTAAATTTCTTATTAAATAAATTTTTTTATTTATTTTAGGTATGGGCCCTTGTTGATAAAATTTTTGATGAATGAAAAACTTTTCAAATAAAAGGCCAACTTGCTCAAGGTGCCTCAAAGTCAAAGAAAAAACTTGTCAGCACTAAAACTCTAAAGCCAATCCCTACATAAATGAGAATATTAGAGTAAAAGAATATGCAAGGGATTAGCTCTTCAGAGTTAATAATAAGTATCCTTTCTAGAGTTGTCGAGAGTCAACTTTCTCTTGCAAAAATGAGAAAAGAATTTCAAAGGTAATAGTCATAATCTAAATTTTTATTTTCATGTTATCTTTTGTAATAATGTGATTTTCATGATTTTGTTGAATTTTTAACAATTATACTTTTTAAATACAAATATAATTAATTATAGAAGTTCAAGAAACCCTTGTAATAGGGTAGGTAGGTATTCAATGAAATTACGTAGGTATATGTAAAGATTTTATGTAAATATACATAGGTGGGATTATGCTCTAGTCCCACCTATGTATATTTAGAACTTTAAAAAATCTTAATTAAAATTTATCATGATTTAAAAAATAATTTTTTCGATACAAAGATTTAAAAAAAAAAACTATAACTTTTGTTTTAAATAAGCGAAATTTTTTTTTAGTTATTATAGTGGTTGTGTATCTAATGATTTTATTTTGAATAGTATTATTATTTAGTATAAGTTAATTTTAAGCTATTTATGAAAATCTATTGATCAAATTTTTGTAGTTTGAATTATTTTCTTGCAAAATACAACATTTTTTTAACATGACAATATATTTATTTGAAGCATTTTAAATTTGATGAATTTTTTGAAAATATTTAAAAATTTTAAAAAAAATGGGTCTCCAAGTCATTTCTCTTTTTTTTGGTCATCATGTTTTATGTAGTAATATACTCTCATGTTACTCTTTTATGATTGTTTTTATTTTACTATTCTCCCAAACTAACAAGCTCGAGAATGAATTCAGCACAGGCTTCACTTTAGCAGCTACTACGTGATGCACTTAGATTTTAGTGAGGATGGCAATGATGTTGGTATTAATGTTAGTAATAATTCTTGAGGACAAAGTAAGTCTTATCTCTGAACGTCTTACACAAGAAAAATATGACAAGTTCCTAGATGTAAAAGAATAAGTTTTTTCCTAGTTGCGAAAGAATAAACCCTAAACCCTAAACACAACTAGGAAAAAAGAAATATTAGAAAACTTGATACCATTTCCTAGATGATGACTAGGAAAATTAACTTTGAAATTTCCTAGATAAGAGACATTATAAACTTTTTCCTATGTAGGAAAATAAGGTTTGCAAAGATTCTTCATATAGGAATATTAACTTTCAAATTTCTTAAATAAGATCTTTTGAGCTTTTCTATATAGGAAAAATAGAGTTTTAAGAAAAAAATTCTCATCTAAAAAATTAACATTTAAATTTTTTTTATAAGATTTCTTTAAATTTTTTCTAAGTAGTAAAAGAAAGTTTGCATTTAAAATTTTCTAGATAATAAGTTACATTTATAAAAAAGTGTATATCAAAAGAAAATGTTTTGTTAAAATAAGATATTTTTTATTTTTTCTATATGTGAAAAGTGAAATATGAAAATATCATAATATAAAAATTTTCTACACAAATCTTTTTGACATATGAAAATCTTTTTCATATTTACAATGTGCATAAATCAACATCTAAAGAATTTAAAAACAAAAATTTACAACGAAAAGATTATTATTGATTTGATACCAATGTTAAAATAATGTTAAATTTAACATGAGTTAGC
This sequence comes from Diphasiastrum complanatum, assembly GCA_029204225.1. Taxonomy (NCBI): domain Eukaryota; kingdom Viridiplantae; phylum Streptophyta; class Lycopodiopsida; order Lycopodiales; family Lycopodiaceae; genus Diphasiastrum; species Diphasiastrum complanatum. Next base: position 18,828,310 of record CM055114.1, on the reverse strand, counting down.
AATGTATTAAGCGATGCTAATGCATCCTAAAAAGATGGCTCGTCCATTATATGACTATATTCCTACCTAAACAAACACATCAAACAAAGTCAACTTATTAATGTGATACAAAAAACATATGAGCTTGTACAACATTATTTACAAACAACAAAAAGAATAAAATGAAAAAAATATGAATTATTTAACCCATACACCATGAATAAGACACTTAGAGAGAGAAAAAAAAAAGATTACCTCATCAAAAAACTCCGTAATGTCTTTTATATGCTATTAAATAAAAATAAAATTTTAGAATCTTGTCATAAAAGAATCACATAATGTGAATATGAATAGAAAACATTTGAACAAAAGAATCTTACAACACCCTGGGGAAATTCAGAAAGAGATGGACGATAACATTCTTCATCCTCAACCTGAAAATGGTACATAACACATTTCATGATCAAACATATTTTTTTGGATTAGCTTTCAAGTTATTTTTTTGTATATTGACATGGTCATAAATAAATATTTGAATCAATAAATACTTACTGCATTTGCAAAATGCTCCCAGAAGATGGCAATGACAACTTTTCAACAACTATATCATTAGGCTATGAAGAAATATCAATGCAACATGCTATACGTGTTTCCATTACTTGTGACAAAAACCAACAAAACAACATATTTTCTGAATACAAGCATATAAATTCGAACTCTACTTTACTCAAACTACTCACTTGAAAAACTTTCTCAACGACATCATTTGACGTGCTAGGCAGGCTTTGGTTTCTTCTCACATGTTTTCTCTTGGATTGGATGCCCATCCACACATATATATCTTCAATCCTCCATATATAACTTATTCCAGAAAAAATTAAAGGCTTTATGTCATTTCTTTTGTTGCTAATAAAATTCTTTATCGAATCTTGCAACTCCTTACTATTTTGGAGATCTAAATTTGATGTGTTGGGCAAAGCATCTTTTAGCCAAGAATTAGCATAGCATGAAGATGACAATTCTTTGACATGGTTTGATTTGGAGTAAAGATTTTCGAGCTTGCAAAAACTTTGCTCGCATACAACTGGCATATTTGATGAAAGTAAGATGCATAAGCTAGTTGATGGCTCCAACCAAATCACCTATCAAGAGCCGAGAATAAAGACAATCTTGATCTTGAGGAGGAGCAAGAGCCAAGTGTACCAATCACTCCAAGAAGATCATCAAGGGTAAGAAAGGAGCCAATAAGACTCACATATCAAGACAAGCGCAAGCAAGTCGAGGGTAATCCATCTTCATCACTTGCACTCATTTCAAGTTTTGAAGGATGTTCAATTGTAGAAGATACATTAAGTTCCAAAGTGTGGTTTCAAGTAATGTTAGATGAAGTGCTTTGAATCTGGCAAATGGCACATGGATCCTTTTTGATAGACTTCTAAAGAATCTGATCGGATGTAGATGGGTTTTTAAGTTAAAACTCAACTTGGATGGAAGTCTAAGCAAGCACAAGGCAAGGTTATTCTCCAAAGAATATGCCCAAGAGAGGGGCATAGATTCTGAAGAAACTTTTACACCCATGGCCAATATGGTCACCATAACTTTCTTCACATTTTGTTTTTCCAAATGGATGTTCTTAATGCATTCCTTAATGGTTATTTGGAGGAGGAAATCTTCATGGAGCAAGCCCAAGGCTTCATCAAGCTCGGGATGGAAGGTAAAATATGTCATCTTCAAAGGAGCTTGTATAGCTTGAAGCAAGCATCAAGGTCTTGGAATTCAAGACTCAATGGTTTTATTGTTTCTATAGGATTCACTCAAAGTGAGTATGATTCACGCTTGTACATAAATTTTCATGTAAATGGCATTGTACTTTTATTGATTTATGTAGATCAGATCATACTTAGTGGTGATAACAATGATGGCATAGAGAAAACCAAGAAATATCTATCTCTAGAGTTTAAGATGGTAGATCTTGGTCAACTTCACTTCATATTGAGCATAGAAGTACTTAGAGGTTCATATTCATCTGCATTAGTCAGTCTAAGTATGCTCAAAGTTTTCTCAATATATATCACTCTTTATAGGAAACTTTAAGGCTCCTTAATGCGGATTACCATAACTAGGCCTGATCTATGCTTTAGTGTGTGTAGTCTAAGCCAATATATGCAAGATCCATTGATCATACATTGGAAAAGTGCAAAAAGGATCTTGAGATACTTTTTGGCCACTCTAGATTATAGAATTCTCTATAGAGGGGGTATCATTGATTTGCATGCCTTTAGTGACTCGGATCTTAATCTTTTTGGATCTTACTCAGGTGCTTTCTCCATCATTTCTAGGATCAAGTGGACTTATTTTGCTGCATTTTCAACAAAATTTAGTTATGTTGAGTGATAGGGCCAATCTCTTCTACAAGGGCCTGAACTTGGGCAATTTAAATATCCTAAATCTGAGATTGATCAATTTTGGTTGCTTGATTCATTATGTGGAGCCTTTGAATTTATCACTCTATGAACAATTTAAGTGATAACAACCAAAATTGAGCTAACTCTATTGACAAACTTGAAATTCGACCTTTCTCTTATGATATGGATCAATAACATTGAGAATAGAAAGTTGGAGTTATCTCATGCAATAGGGCAAATTTCATCATCACAATGTTCAACTCAAGCTATCTAAATATAACTTCACTCCGTCACATCTTTATTTTTTCTCTCTCACATGGGCTAGCTCAACTCCTGCTCTTCTAATCTCATTATGTGCCACTTCATTTGCAATCTCATTTGTGCTATTTATCCAATTTGCAACTGATCCTCGCTTTCATATTATTTCTTCCTAATCTTTGTTGAATTTCACACGTGTGGACTGTCCACTACATGTACTTGTGATCTCCTAAGGTGTGTAGATGCACCAAGATCAAGACTAGATTGAGATTCAAGATCAATCTTGAATCCTATGGCAAAAACACACTACTACATGCATTCAATCACTTCCAACTCTCACTCACACGTGTGGGAAGTATTCAAAAAATAATCTAAGTAAAAACAAGCTGCTCTCCTCGGGTAGAGAGAGAAAATACATCATGAGCTCTCGGGTAGAGAGAGAAAGCTAGAAATTCAATAACTCACAAAATCCATGAAATCACCAAATCAATTAGCTTCAAAATGAGGAGTACAATGATACTAGTAGGTCCACGAGCTACCACTATGCTTAACTATGATTGGACCATATTTTGTCACGTGTTGATCCTATTGGATCATTGATCTATGCACCTCTTAATTCTATTGGACTATATTTAAGCACACCTCAATTTCCTATTGGACCTCACAAGGTTCCACCTCTAAATCCTATTGGACCTCTTGGGATTCATCAAACAAAAACTTTACACTTGTCTACACTCTAATTAGCAAGTGTTTAGCCTCTTACTCTGTTTTGGCTCAATAGTGGCATTACAAGTGGAAATGCATAATTTGCCATCTATGCCAAATTTATTCCTATCAACATTCTACACCTAGATGCTTGATGTAAAAAACATAAGACCCCTATATCTAACATAGATAATTTTTTTCGATTCTTCACACTCCTCCTAAAAAATTATCTATGAAGATTTGAGCATTGATCTTGATATAACTCCAAGATTAGATCTATGCTTGATGTAAGCACTTTTGCTCAAAGGCTTGGTGAGTAGATCGGCAATACAAGAGGACGAGTTGACATGCTCCAAATAGATTTCTCCTCCAATAAGCTTTTCTCTCACAAAATGGTGTGCCACTTCTATGTGCTTGCTTCTTGCATGAAATATGGGATTATTGGCAAGAGCTTGGGCCGAGATGTTATCACACTTGATCATTGGTAGATCATCCTCCTTGATGCACTTTAGTTCCATTAATAACCTCTTGATCCAAAGAACTTCTTTGGTAGTTGTAGTGAGTGCTTTGTACTCGGCCTCACATGAAGAGAGAGATATAGTATCTTGCTTTTTGGAAAGCCAAGATATTAGATTGCCTCCAAGAAAGATATTGTATGCACTAATAGACTTTCGATCCATCTTGTCACTTGCAAAGTCCGAATCCGAGTAGCCAATAATGGATAGATCTTCACTTTTATAGAGTAGACCATAATCACAAGATGAAGATACATATCTTAGAATCCTCTTGGCCATCTTCCAATGATGGATCTTAGGATCTTGCATAAATTGACTCAATTTGTGCACACAAAAACTAAGATCGGGCCTAGTAATGGTAAGCCAAATCAAGGAGCCTACAAGACTCCTAAAAAGTGTGATGTCCTCAAAGGATCTTTCATCACCTTTATTAGGATCTTTTACAATTTGCTCCATTGGAGTATCTATGCTCTTAGAATTTTCCATATGGAATTTTTTCAACATAGAGTGAGCATATCTAGATTGGCATATAAAGACATGATTTTCATAAAAATCAATTTCTAGGCCTAGGATGTAATGTATCTCTCCTAGATCTTGAATTTTAAACTCACATCCAAGTACGAGCTTGGTTTCATCAACTAGCTTGATACAACTTCCACAAAGAATAATGTCATCAACATAAATTAGAAGAATGACAATATTGCTACCAACAAACTTTAGATACATGGAAGGATCATAGTCACTAAGAGTAAATCCTAGTGAGATAAGAAAAGAGTTAAGTCTTGAATACCATGATCTTGGTGCTTGCTTGAGTCCATAAAGACTTTTGAAGAGCAAGCACACTTTGGACTCATCCTTGATGAATCCTTGTGGTTGTTCCATATAGATCTCCTCCTCAAGATAACCATTTAGAAAAGCATTGGATACATCTAATTGGAACACCTTCCACTTGAAAAAATAAGCAAGAGAAATAAGAATTCTTATTGTCACCATCTTTGCTATGTAGGTTTAATCACATTGGGTTACAACGCATGTTGTATTTGTGGACCACTTTTGGAGGGTCGACATAGCACAAATATGTTAAAAAAAGTGGTGTATGAAAATCATCCCAAATACTTGCAGCCTAATCATCCTTGTCGATGAATTGTGCATTCTTTGGAATGGTATTCACGATTATGACATCTCGAGACCTTTACAACAAAGGAACTTCGTTGTTCGTGGAATTCTAATGTCGACGTCTAAAAAATAAACTAAAAATAAATGAATTCGAATACTTATATTAAATATTGAGATAAAAATATAACTCAAAATTAAAACATAAGAGCACTTTGATAATTCACAAATATTGTGGAGTATTTCACAAATATTTTTTTATAAATTGAAAAAATGTGATATGTGAGAATAGGCAAATTTCAAAAGCTACAAAAATAAAGTACTGTGATGATCCAAATGAAATTCAAATTGGAAGTCTTGTTGCACTTTTAGCTTCAAAAAATAAAAAAGAACATCCATTTTGGATTGTCAAAGTTTTTGAGTTCAATCAAGATAGTAATCAGACAAAAGTATTATGTGTCTTTTGGTTACGCATCACTTCAACACCAATTTTTTTTGAGAAGGTACGAATTTGAAATGTTGCAAGTAGATCCGATAGGCAAGAGAAAGTGATTGTCAAAAAATCAACCAAGAGTCGATGATTTGAATTTACAAGATGTAGATGTTTTGACCTTTAATTTTTAAGTTAACAATAACCAATCATCTACTAAAGTCAATTAGATCCATATTGAGGGAACAACTTGGATTAATGGAACAATCATCAATTTCAAACTTGTCAGTAATAGAGAAAAGTTGACTTACAACGTTCCTTGTCAACATTGGATACTGATTTTGAGAAAAATATGTCAGTTGACTCTGATGAGAAATCGTGTCTTCAACTTTATTAGCTAAAAACGAGAGTGTTTAGAATATGTCAAGTTGTGAATTGAGAGACATCAGTGAAAATTCCTTAGAAAATGTAAGCTTATGTTTAATTTGGTTTATGTACTATGTAGGTTTAATCACATCGGGTTACAATGCATATTATATTTGTGGACCACTTTTGGAGGGTCGACATAGCACAAATATGTTAAAAAACGTGGTGTATGAAAATCATCCCAAATATTTGCCGCTTGCTCATCCTTTTCGAAGGTCGCAAAGGCGATTTTTTGGTGGGCGAGGAGATAATCCTCTAACTACACCACCATCCCCCCACGCATGGGAGTAGCGAAATGGCATGGTGAGTGGCTTAAACATCACGACGTTAATTCTTCATGGAATGAATCCATTGATGGTATGAAACGGTTGTCTATTTTTCATAAATTACCCTATTGGAGGAATTTATTGATAAACCATCTATTGGATCTTATGCACATATTCAAAAATGTCGGTGAATCCTTATGGAACCACATCCTTGGCATAAAAGACAACTTCGCAGCTCGTAAAGATCTACAAGCGGCCGATGTGGAAAGACCCTATTGGATTCAATACACCGAAGGTGGAGATGAGATTCTACCTAGCATGTCGTGGATTTTTTCAAAAGAGCAACTCTCATATGTTAAACATGTCATACAACAAATAAGAACTCTAATAAACTATGCACATTCTTTATGCAAATCATTTACGAAAGATGGTAAATTAAGTGGATTGAAATCGCATGATTGGCATATGATGTTGCAATTCATACTTCCACTCTCTATTCGAGGTCTCTTCAACGATAACGTACGAAATACCTTTACCATTTTTTATCGACATTAGGTTTGTATATTTTTCTAAGCACTTGTATAAATATGTGTTATTTCAATACTTTTATGTGTTAAACAACCTAATGTACTATCAATCTTGCAGGTGGATTTCCTCAAAAGAAAAAAAAAAAAGTGAACTAGATTCCATGAAAATCCAAATGATCGAAAAGGTATGTTTGTTGGAAAGAGATTTTCCAACTTTCTTTTTGGATATACAAGTTCATCTTCTAGTGCATTTGGTCGAAGAAGTATCGATTGTAGGAACACGAGATGGATGTTCTACCTTGAGTGCTTTATAAAAGTTTTGAAGGGCTTTGTGAAACAAAAGGCAAGGCCAGAAGGTAGCATTCCTTCATGGACATCATTCTCTATTGGAGTCTCAAAAGTTCCTTGTTTGTAGCTGGATTTTTTAGACACTTCTAAAAGCTCTCATTCATCTATCAAGAGAGTTGTAAATAGATCAAGCTAAATTTGAGGAGGAGTGTGAAGAATTGCCAAAAGTTGGCAAATCTAGCTTGATAAAAAACCATGTAGACTAGTTTAAATTGTGTACACAAGTTGGTCCCACACATGTGAGGCCATGATGCCACGTGGGAAACCCATCCTAATGTAGGTTAGGTCAAGTCAAGAGAGTTGGTCATGTCTATTTGGTGGTCATCCCTACTTTATAGGACCTACACCTAAGTTTAAGGTGAAAATTTGACCAACTAGCTACCTACCAAGCATAACTCTAGGATCTAGGCTAGGGTTTCATTTTAGGTCAAGGAGATGAGTTAACTTCCTTATTACATGCTGGAAATCCACCTAACTTCAAGAAGGAAGTCGAATTTGCTATGTATTCCCTCTCTCCATAGTGAGAAGATAGAAAATTTTTGGAGCTCATTGGCAATCTCAAGCTAGTTCACTATGTACATTGAGTTTTTGTGATCCAAATGAAACCAAATCAATTTTTACTTGTTTCTCAGGTTGAAGGCCATACTACAGCCTGTAGTACCCACGTGTGGGCTCGGATTTCAATGTTAATTAATGCTTTTGATTGTTAATGTTTGTTGTTTGTCAAATTGCCAATCTAGATTAACTTCTGTCTAGTTTTTTTAAAGATTGTTAAGCAAGCATCCAATCACTCTTGTGGATCTTTTGTAGATCCATTTATGGTCCTAAAGTACAGTACTTTCACAAAACTATGTACCAAATGTCAAGTTGTCTTAGGACAAACTTTTCTTAGTTTCTCCTTTACTTTTGGTACCCTCACGCAAGGTACACCTTTCTTCTTTACACTCAAGTGCAACATCAATGGTTGAAAATTATTATAAATAATTTTTTTCTCAGTGCCATATAATAAACTGTGAAAGTACTGTACTTTAGGACCATAAATGGATCTACAAAAGATCCACAAGAGTGATTGGATGCTTGCTTAACAATCTATCAAAAAACTAGACACAAAAAAGTTGATCTAGATTGGCAGTTTGACAAACAACAAGCATTGATCAACATTGAAATCCGAGCCCACACGTGTGTACTAAAGTCTGTAGTATGGCCTTCAACCTGAGAAACAAGTAGAAATTGATTTGGTTTCATTTGGATCACAAAAACTCAATGTACATGGTGAACTAGCTTGAGATTGCCAATGAGCTCCAAAAATTTTCTATCTTCTCACTATGGAGAGAGGGAATACATAGCAAATTGGACTTCCTTCTTGAAGTTAGGTGGATTTCCAGCATGTAATAAGGAAGTTAACTCACTCTCCTTGACCTAAAATGAAACCCTAGTCTATTTCCTAGAGTTATGCTTGGTAGGTAGCTAGTTGGTCAAATTTTCACCTTAAACGTAGGTGTAGGTCCTATAAAGTAGGGATGACCACCAAATAGACATGACCAACTCTCTTGACTTGACCTAACCTACATTAGGATGAGTTTCCCATGTGGCATCATGTCCTCACATGTGTGGGACCCACTTGTGTACACAATTTACACTATTCTACATGGTTTTTGATCAAGCTAGATTTGCCAATTTTTGGCGATTCTTCACACTCCTCCTCAAATTTAGCTTGATCTATTTACAACTTTCTTGATAGATCAATGAAAGCTTTTAGAAGTGTCTAAAAAATCCAGCTACAAAGAAGTGATCTGTAAGAAAGAACCTTCTTCCCTTAGAACAGCTAGATCTAGCCCCTGACAAGCCTGCGAAGGTTAGTTCCCAACAGAGGCGTCCAACGAAACAGAACGATGCATAACTAATAATAATTTTATTAGCTTTCAGCACCAGTTTAAAATCAATTGTAACGAATTAGGCATTATATTATTTTGAGGCAAACTATTTTCAAATTCAGTTTTGTGGCTACCTCTTGAAGGAGTTGGATTTTTATAGTAACATTCCATCGACTCAAATCAAGCTTGTTGTGTTGTCTCCCTTGAAGTCCATGCTAGAAGAACAAAAGGCGCAAAGAGAACATCGTGAGATTGATCCATTTGTCTCATTAAATTTTTTGGAATCAAGTATTCAAGCAGCTTATCATTTTTTTGGTGAGTTTGATCAACATTGGTGGATGGACTTTTTTGAGGAACAAAAAATCAGTTTGCCCAATCTCGATGCAAAGTGAGAAACGTGAAATTTATGTGGGCTCAAGGAAGAATAGGCAAAGTGTAAAAGCTGCAAAAATGAAATGGCGCAATGATTTGAATGAAATCCAAATTCAAAGCCTTGTTGCACTTCTAGCTTCAGAAAACAATGAAGGACATCCATTTTGAATTGCCAAAGTACTTGGTTTATTCAAAACGTCAATCAAACAAAAGTACTATTTGTCCATTGGTTGCGCACCACTTCAACAAATGCCTTTTTGGGAAGGTACAAACTCAAAATGTTGCAAGTAGATCCAAAGGGCAAGAGGAAGAGATTGCCAAAAAATCAACCAAGAGTCGACAATTTGAATCTACAGGATGTAGATGTTTTGGCATTTAATTTTGAGTTAACAGTGACCAATTATCTACGAAAGTCAACAATATCTATATTGAAAGAACGACTTGAATTACTAAAAAAACCATCATCTTCCACTCGTCATCAACAGCTGATTTACAAGGTTTTTTGTCAATATTAGATGCGGATTCTGAGGAAGATATGCCAGTTGACTCTAATGAAGAAGACGGGTCTTGCACTTCATCAGCTGAAGACGAGAGTATTGAGAATATGTCAAGTTCTGAATTGAGAGGCATCAGTGAAAATTCCTTAGAAAATGTACTTAAAAAAGAGAATGTGCAAATAGAATTTAAGTTGTTTTGTATTTCAATGGGATTTCGAGTTTCAAAATCATTTATTCTCTTGAATTATTATTTCATTTGTAATTATGATGGTTTTATGAAGTTTGCAACAAAAAACTTGTAGTTCTTTATTTAAAATATGCATTTTTTGGCTTTTTTTAAAAACAAAATTTAGAGATGTTTTAAAAATTTCCATGATTTTGGCCTAAAACTAGGACCATTAAAAAACACCAAAAAAGATTATTCTTTTGCAGGTCAAAGTCCCAAAACAAATGTCATTGTGTTATAACCATAGCTAAGATCAGAGTAATATCATATATAAACCGTAGCTAACAAACACAAGAGATCATCATACATAAACATAGCATCAAATCAAAGTAATATATATATATATATATATATATATATATATATCTCACAATCACAAAAACACACACATTTCAAATCTTGATCATAGTTTACACTTGATTAATAATCTAAAACCATTATATGTATTATCAAATCAAAGTAAACTATATATGTCCAACAATCACAAAACATGCACATCTCAAATGTTCATAGTTTAAGAGTGATTAATATTGCTAGAAGGACCATGGATCATTATTTTAATGGGCACAATGCACCATGTGCACAATGGGTATAGAAGTTGGGACCCATTGCCAACGTTAGTAGTGAACAATTTGATGACTAGAAGAAATGTGTATTGATGTGCCATATAAAGGGAGATGTAGGCTCAAATGCTAGTCACCATTCAATGCAAATGGGTATACATGACTAAGTACCATGCAGATGGAAGTATAGCAAAGCACAAGGCAAGATTGGTGATCAAAGGGTATGCACAAAGTAAAGGCATCGACTATGAGGAGACCTTTGCACCGGTATGTACGTGGAATACTCTAAGTCTACTTGTTGCTTTAGCATCACATTTTGGTTGGCCTTTGCATCAGATGGATGTGAAATCTGCTTTTCTAAATGGTGAGTTGAAAGAAGAAGTGTTCATGGATCAACTTGAAGGCTTTTAGTGAAGGGACAGGAAAATAAGGTATGTCACTTGAAGAAAGCGCTTTATGGTCTTAAACAGGCACCACATGCGTGGTATAGTAGGACTGATGCCTACTTTTGTTCAAAGGGGATGGTGAGAACACATTCTGATCCAAATCTATATGTCTTATACTTTGATGGTATGGGTGCTTTGATTGCTCTTTATGTTGATGACTTGATTATTATCAAAAATAATCAAGAGATGATAGACATGATCAAGAAAGATCTCATGGAACAATTTGAGATGATTGTTCTCAGTCTGATGCATTATTGCCTTGGAGTAGAGGTGTGGCAAAAAGGACACGAAGTGGGTTTAACACAGATGAAGTATGTCAAAGAGTTGTTGCACAGGTTTAGGTTGCAGAATTGCAAACCAGTGAATACTCCTATTGAACCAGGTAAAAAGATTTCTAAGCTTGATGAGTCACAGTCATTTGATGCTATGTTGTATAGGCAGTTAGTAGGGAGCTTGATTTACCTTACCACGACTAGACCAGATATTTGCTATGTTGTTGGCATTGTAAGTCAGTTTATGGCAGCACCTACGGAAATGCATTGGAAGGCAGCTAAACGCATTTTGCATTATGTGAAAGGCACTTTAGATTATGGCTCGATTTATAGGAAGCACAATGGGTTACCTGAGTTGTGTGGCTATGTGGATGCGGATTGGGGAGGTGACTATGATGATCGTAGATCCACCACAGGGTATGTATTCCAGTTTTGTGGTAGTTGCTTTTCTTGGTCTAGTAAGAAGCAAAGTACAATTGCTCTTTCCACCACAGAAGCAGAGTATAAGGCAATGTGTAGTGCAACACATGAAGCTATATGGTTGAGACAAATCTTGGAAGAAGTTGGCATGAAATAGAAAAATCCCATGACATTACATAGTGACAGTTAGAGGGCATTCAGCTAGCAAAGAATCCAATGTTCCATGTGAGAACCAAACACATTAAGATTCAGTATTACTTTATATGTGAGAGCCTGCTGAGTTGTGAAATTCAAGCTGTTCATTGTAGTACGGAAGAACAACTAGTTGATATTTTCACTAAGCCACTTGTTGGAAAAAAGTCTGATAAGTTTAGATCAAAGCTTTCTGTACTTAAAATTTGTTGACTTTAAAGCTATGTATATGACTGTATAAAAAGTAGACTCTACTTTAAGGGAGAGAGTTAGAATTAAAGTAGAATCATTGTGCTACTGTACTGTGGGTCCTATCAGTTGATAAGGATCAGTTGGCCTCACCACGAGGCAAGTCGACGGGACACGTGTCCCGCCAATGGCCACTTGGGTCATGCATGGGTTGCCTGAGTGAACAACTATATGTACAGTCTAATTTCATTTTGAGAAATACAATTGCTATGTGAGCTTGTTGTGGAGAGTGTTTTTTGTCTGTGTTACTGTGTAGTATGATCTGTGTTGTTGTGCAAAGCAAATTCTAAGTATGCCAACCTGTACAACTTTATGCCAGTCATGAGACTTTAGTCCACTTAGCTTGTTGTCCCTTGTGAAGGCACCTATCGCACGTGTCCTATCAGAGTTCAAAATGAGGCTATTGCCTTCTTTACAGTCATCTCTTCTCTCCTTGAGAAGATCCATGGGACCTTTGGTAGGACAATTGAAGTCCCCACCGTTTGCGGCCATAAATCGGCCATTTTTTCCACTTCTTTTAAGTCATCTTGTGCGTCTTTTTTATCTTTCGACCTGGTCAACTGCTCCCAAATCGTACTGTCGACATTCTTGAATATGTGCATCGGGTCCAAAAGATAGTTTATCAACAATTTTTTCCAATATGGGAGTTCATGAAACATTGATAACCTCTTCATGCCGGGAGGGAGTCGTCCTAGATCTTGATTGGATCTCCAAATCTGAAGCCAATCACTTGCCTACAATATTAACAAACAAGCACACACATTTAATGCAGATTATATATCGTTAGAAGAAATATAAAGAGAGTGATCATAGAATAAATAAATGATGTACCATTAATTGGACCAAATATGTATTGTACCTTCATGGAGTGAGGACGTTGACCAATTAGCCCAGCACGCATAGGGTGATCGGGTGGAAGGTATCGAGTGTGGCCCTCATAGACCATATTTCGTAGATGTTATGAGTGACGTGTTTGCAAATACTCATCACAAACAGGACATGAATTGTAGCCACTAGTTTGGAGCCCAACATTGAGACAAAACAACCAACTTAATCGTGGGTCCAATGTTTGAATTGAGAGATAATTTGTGAATGCACATAAAATTTAATATAATACTAGAAATTGAACTAATAGCAAGGATATCTCACTTGAACATTTCCCATATCCAGGAAATTCATGCATTGTCCACATCAAGATCCCCTTTACCACAAAATATCTTTGTCTTAGTGGTCTTGATATATCGCTCACTTGAACTTGCCATAGAATCTTTGGCTCATCTATTAAGGGAGCCATATACATGTCCATATTTTTTGCCTTGTATTCTCCCGGAATAAGAAAGGCGAGCATTAGGTGCCTCTTCTTAATATTTAGTCAAGGCGGAATGTTGTGGGGGACAACCGGCGAAGTGGACCATGATGTGGAGTGATATGCACTCTACAACAATCATAGGTGATTTTCTTTATTGATGCTTTTCAAATTATGATTTAAATACTTCAACATTATGTTTTTCTTTCAGATTTATATCCATCATGCATAAGTGAATGGGAGCCAGCACAATCACTTGTAGAAATATTGGACGTGATTCACTCTGGTGTTGGAAAGCTACAATATAGAGGAAGAAGTCCAAAGAAGCTTGTAGATTGTGGTATCTATTTTTAAGAATCTTTATATATTCACAAACAGATGGAGGTTTTGGCAAGCTTGAAGCAATTCCATTGCCTAGTTTTCAAAGTGATGAGTGGCCTACTCTTGACAATATTGTTTCTGAATCCTTGAGATGCAAGCTACTCATTGATATTAGAAATGCTATGAAGATAAGCACTTGCTCAAAAATTGTTCGCCTAAGTTGGTTTATCTCATTATATATATTTGTTGATTTTTTCTCGAGTGCTAGTGTTCGTAGGACACCAACTTTATTTGTTTGCAAGGATTTATCAAATGAGACTTTGTCAGATCTCATGGATCAAGGCTGGGATAGTAAAACAAATAATGACATAGAATGTAGGATTAAAAAGTCGTCAATGATCTTTCATTCTCATATCAAAAAGCAAATGCTCAGTCTCACATTTAGCTATCAAAGATACAAAAAAATTGAAGGTGCATGGCTACTACTAGATCAAAACTTTGAACTAAATGGTGACACAAACCAAATGGAGATAAGCATTATCTACAATGAGGAATATTTGACTATGGTTCAGGTGGAAGAGCATTGGAAGCTTGATTTTATCAGAACCGAGCTCATGCTATTACAAACCAATCTACCAACATATTTCAAATTTATCATCAACGGAAGACTCGTAAGTACTTTATGTTTATTGCCATTTCAAAATAGTACAAAAAAATTGAAAATGGCATCATTTACAATTTGCACATTCACTAATATTTGTCATGTCACAAATGCGAAAAAGACAGGAGCTAATAACGTGCTGCAAAGATCTACCTACAACAATCACCATTGTGGAAGAACAATAGCTCTGAATAAACTTTAGTAAAAGTATGTGTATAGACTCTTTCATTCAATAAATGAAAGCCCAAGTTGGGCATTAGTACGTGTTTTGTGTTCCCAAATTCATAAAATGGAATAGCATTTGATATATCAATGTATATTTTTCTATGAATTCTTTACATGTACAATCTATTTTTGTTCTATGCTATCTGTATTGTTCTAATCTGTATTTAGTATAATTACATCATCCTTGCACCATCATCAACAATGGGAGGCTGAAGCCTTGCCCTAGCCAGTATGCTTAGGATAATTTCTTATCTAAATCTGTACACCTGGCCTGATGTGTACTCAAGAAGTGTAAACTGCAAGTAGAACATTCATGTATTAGTGATGGCTAAAACATGAACAAAATAGAAAACTAATCATGATTAAAAAAATAAGAATAAACAAAACTAATTACCTTAGAAATATCAATATCTTCTTGAAGGTTGAACCACTCAAAAAATAACTTTGCATTATATAATGTGTACCACCCAGAGCTGAATGAATCATTTTGTTGGGGTGACTACAAAAAAATTCAGCACACAAGAAATCAATTAAAAATAGAATGAATTAGAATGAAATAGATACATTAGAATACTGATTTCAAAATGTTGTTAAGAAAGGCAGAATTTGCCTCCAAACTAACGATCTGCCAATCCACTGAATGGGAAACATCTGTTGGAATATATTTACCTAAATATGGCAAGTATATATCTACATCCTTATGTGTATTGCTAGCTGAGTTCATCTTGACACAAAATCCTTTAACAATATTATCTACAGATCTCTTAATAGAGATCAGGTTTAAACTCCAGTCACTGCAAAATAAAATAGAAAGTCCATTAGCTACAATTATGAGAACTATCTCCATTGATAATGCCAATTATAAAGTATTAAACAACAAGAAGCATTTAACATATCTTACTTGGTATGATAAGTCATGACCATGTATTTTGTTGTTGGTGTGAATCCACTAGTCAGACACTGTGACAATGTGTCGTTATTCTCCTTGAAGGCTTGAAACAAAAAGTTACTGAACACCAGCAATTCATTGGATGAATCTCTTGCAATGTCATATTGCAAGAGTGTAATCCCAGACTCTATCACAGGATCACTGATAGAAGCCCGTCTATTTTTGAGATCCAAACAATCGACAACTCTATAATTTATACTAAAGCCAAGTTCGTCTATTCTAAGGATGGACAACAGTGCCATTCTCGCATTAGGCCGTACAATCTCGCACGTGTGAAATGACAACTTGACATATGTCAAATGATCATTCGCTCACTTGTCACCATGTGTCACTTTTTGATGACTTGACGGAGATCCTATTCATTAAAGTCCCATAAAGGAATTATGTTAAAACCTCACATTAGGTAATCAGATCTTCAGTATATAAAGTAAAATGTAAAACTTCCATGAATGAGTTATTCCATTCAATTCCTAGTTGAATCTAGTTCAATGTAAAAGACTACACCTCTTAGGAGAAAAGCATTGTCATCAAGAGATGGTTTAAGACTTCTTCAAGCTGTGAATCCATCTTGTTAGCATTGCTAGGAAAAAAATATTCTTCTAACTCGAACCTGGTTCGAGTTCAAGTTCGAGTTAGAAGTGTCTACGTGACAGCAAGAAGTTCTTGGCTCCATCAGAATAGTGTCCCTCCAACTCAGACCTAGTTGATCTTGTGTTGTTGTTTTTAAAAACTATTTGTAGATTTATTACATCAAACATTGGATACAATAGTGTGCCTTGAACTCGAACCTGGTTGGAGTTGTGAATCAAAACATGTCAGTATTACTAATAAAAATCGTAACATCAACTAAGAATATTATTTTCAGCTTATTGGAAGAAAATGAATTTACGATATCCCATATTTTGAGGTGCTTAGCTGGTTCAACAGCTCAATATTCCTGATTTGGATCGAGGAATGAACAATTCACACATGCGACAAGACGTTTTTTCACACGTGCGAACCACGATATAAAATCACAAGTTTTGATGAATTTTTTTCACTTTTTTTTTTCCTTCGCATATCGCACTTGTGTGCCACCTTCGTAATCGATATTCTGCCTACTGCATTTCATGCGCACAGGTCCAATATTTCTGCTTATGTGTCTCCTCATATCAGAATTGTGCACCTCTCAACTCTATTTAACGATCTCTCTGATATTTGGCTCACACAGTTTCGCTATACCATACTTTCTTTCTGTACATATCACTCCTCTACGAACGCTTCAGAATCCTCCCCTTCTTATCCTAGTCGTCACACACAAGTGTGATATCCCCTAGTATACCACTATGGATAGGAGAAAGTAAAAGAGGAGGGATTTCTTCTCTACTGGCTCATCCTTAGCCCCTGCAGTTGCCATTACACCTCCAACTAGATCTAGAAGACGCAACCGCAGCATGTGGCTCTCTGATATTCGTAAGTATCAGAGATCAACCGCTCTGTTGATTCCCAGAGCTCCATTCTACCGTGTTGTCCAGTCATCTTGTTAAATTCACACCCTCTGCTCTCCAATGCCTTCAAGACACTGTTGAGAACTATATGAGCCTTTTTTTTTAAGATTCATTTTTGCTTGCTATTCATTCTAAGAGAGTCACCATTATGTCTAAGGACTTTCAGTTACTGATGAGAATGAGAGAGAGATATTGCAAGTTACACATGTCTCAGCCTGCTGCTCCCAAACCTATTCCTCTAGATAGGACTGATCTTTCTACCAAGCATCCTAGGAAGCAGGCAGCCCCCAAGAGAGCCCCGAAGAAAGTAAGGAGGGTAGATACCACCGATTCTACGAAGCCTAACTCAGATGCAAATGTACATAATGTTGCCCTTAATAAGGTTGTAAATATAGCTACATCGATTTTGGATACTCATGTAATTCCTGTAGATACGTATATAGATTTCGATGATTATCTTAAATTTGAGAAGGACATAGCCGATGTTGTAGATAGAATTGGTATTCCATTTTGAATGAACACGAACACATGTCCTTGTGTCTTTTCACACGTGTCTACAAACCAATCGGGAACGAACACGTGTCCATTGACCGTTGACCACACGTGTGAAAATTCACTATAAAGGACATGAAACCCGATTAATTTTTTGTTTTTTTCTTTCTTGAAATTCACAACATATCGCTCTTGTGCACGCGCTTTGTTGTACATCTTATTCGTCGATCCCTACTTGCGCACAAGTGTGATATTCAGGTGCTAGCTGTCGTACATATCCCTCTTGTGTGCGATCTTTACAGTTGGTTTTGTTTCGTTTTGTCTCCCTCGTGCACAGGTGCGATATCTGCTGTAGTGCCATGGCCTCTTCCTCAAGATCTACACAAGATTCATGCCTAAGTTCATTTTTTACTGAATTTAGGATTATGAAAATCTAGACTACTTCCACAGCCTATTTAGACCATATTTACATGTTTTTAAGACTGCACAACCCAATTTTGATGTATTTTATGAACATTATATTAGATTCAAGGATATACTCAGTAAGCCTGTTATTTTCATAAATTCACTCTCGTACATGCATTATACTGATCTTTTTCGTTTCTTCCTAGCTTTCAGACATAGACTAGATAGAATGTTCACCAAATTGTTTGATCATTTTAAAAGCAGTTCAATGTGTTCTTATTGCAATAAAAAATGTTGATTGATTGAATACCAGAGTGATTTCGTACTTTTTCTATTTGTTCAGATCCCGAATAATGAGAAAGTTTTTGCTGCTGACCCTCATCTTGTATCATCCTCTGTTGAGTCATCTATTAAGGATAGCAGTCACTTCCTAATCGACACTCTTGATAAGGATAAAGACTTTATTGATGTAGATACTGATGTGCTCCGAGATTCTTTTATTGGCCAGAATACATTTGTTGATGAATCGATTCCTATAGAGGAGTCTAAATGTCTTTTCAATTTGCCAGTATATTATATAAATGACGATGTATATTTTACTACAGTTGATTTATGTCAGTTTTTTTACTATCGTGAAGATGAGGTGATATGTTTATTATCCGGCACAGTTTTTGAATTCTCCGACTTTGTAGATTTTGAAACAGATGACCTTGTTGCTGGAATTAATTATGATGATGAGGAGGAACTTATGACCTGTAAAGAGTGCTTGACTAATACTTTATCAAATATTGTTGAGGATGGACGAGGCAGACCATCCGTTGAAGAATTCACGAATTCAATTCCAGATGGGCTTCCCTTGTCCATCATTAATGCATTTTATAGATGATTCCACTTCAGTAGGTGGTCATAATATTGATCATCCTGATCTGGTTGCTACTGATGATGAAGAATGTGTAAGTGTTTAAACTTCCTTGCATTAGAATGTTCTTAACTGCTATATGTATTTTTTTTAACATATTTCTTATTGCAGGATGCTCTCATAATTGATGACTTTATTGCGAGACGAGGTGGTTACAGACAACATGCATCCTCGTTCTAGAGGGATAGTGGACTTGGCCACTATCTTAGGCATTTTTTGAAGAATGAGATCTGTATTGCTCATTTGAAGCTGAGCCCAGTTGGGGAGAGTCTGATAATGGCAGTTAAAGCTTTATCATTTTATCTAGGAGGACATAAATTTGTTAAGACAAATAAGATCATTTTCGTCAAAAGATCTTATGTTTTGAACATTCTAGGTTTTACTAATGGGAATCTTCCTTTAAGGAGCTCCCATAATTCATTGTACTCTACTTATATTGAACTTAGTGGAAATAAGGATAATGCACATCTATTAGATGCATACGCTAGCAGAGAATTTCTTCATGACAATACTACCATAGAATCTGATACAAGATTTGATGATGAATAGTTGACGCTTTGTATTTTGTTATAATACAATCAATACATTTACATTGAGTATTTATCCTCTCTATTGTTCCATGAATTTGCATGCAATTCTAAACATGTCACACATTTACATTGAGTATTTCTCCTCTCTTGTTCAATGAATTTGCAAGCAATTCTAAACATGTCATGATTTGATGACAATGGTGATTGAATGTCTTTGTTATCTTCTACTCAGCAATCATCTAATTTTTTCTTCCTGTATGAACTTGCATGCTTTTCTAAACTTGTTGTATTGTGTTGATTTTGTTATATGTCGAATCTAGACTCTGCGGTAGAACCACTGAAACAATTGACAAATGTAGTTTCATTTTTCATTGGTTTCTCCATGTTGTGTATTTCGATGAAATGTTGCTTGTGCTTGCCAGTGTGACTTCTCCATCCCTTGTGATGACCATACACTCAAGCTTCCATATGTATTTGCAAAAAATGTTGAATGAACTCTTAGTATGTGCTGCATATGTCAAAATCATAATGTTAGTCTTACGTTTGGATCTAAATATATATGAAAATTTGAAAGTATTTTGAAATTTTATACTAACCATATAATGAGTGATGTGATCTTCTCCCCTTGCTTTTGATATTGCATTAACAAACTCGACACAAGTCCTTTGGACAACTTTCTTATCAATATTAGAGTATTTTTCTTTTCTTAAAATAGCAATCATACTATCAAGCTTTTTCCATACATCAACTTTTAGTACTCTGGTTTTGCAGTCTTTCTCGAAGTCCTGAGTGGCAGCAATAATATCTGTCCAGACTGAGTGTCGAATATTAGAAGCCTTACCAGTATGATTTGATAGAAAACGACGTGCTTTTGCTCCTCCTATGCTTGGCTTAGTTGGCATGTTCCCATTCTTTCCTGAAAGCTTTTCATCTTTTTGATTTTTGACTTGTCCTTTATGGAGTCCTGCTTTTGATAAAACATCTTCTAATCGAGAGATAGCTTCCTTTGCTGATAATGCTGGCTTAGTATTCCAAGCAAAAACTATATGAAGACAAATGATCTTTTCTATTAATCTAACTTCTGCATGAAGAGTGCAAACATGCACATTTTTCAAGGGGATAGGCAGCACAGGCCTCCAGTTTGGATCTGCATATTCTCTAGTAATTCTTGTACTCCTAGTAACATCTTTTGTCATTTTCATGCAATACAAACAAGTGTGTTTTGATGTAGCACCGTGAGAGACATTATACATACATTTCAATGTTTTCAAATCACCTACTAAGTGCCATTCAACATTGAAGTCTCCAACTCCTGGAACATTGAGAAGTCCTCCATCCATATGGTCTTTGATGATCCTAGAATAAGATGTCCTTGAGAATATACATGGTAATATTTCATGATCCTCCTTTATCACCTATCCAAATAATTAATCAGACTTAGTTAACAAAGAATTAATACTATTCAATGAATGTAATGTAATAATGAGGCTAGTTACCTAAAACACTGCCAACCACCATATATCATTTTTTGACTAGACACTAAATTTGAAATCTTCTTGGTCCTCTGTTTGTGATACTGCACCATTCATGAGAGTTGCCCAAAGGGGTTGGCCTAGTTGGTTAACTTGGCATCCAAAGTTTCTTTGGTCCCAAGTTCGAGCCTCCCTTGAAAACCAAGAAGCATTCATGAGAGTTATACTAACCCTCTCAATTAATCATATGTTTATATTCGCAAGAATCTTTCAATGGCTCTTGTCCCAATCGATTGTTTTCGATATAATACGGTATGCTTGGAGCATCTCTAACACGAAGCAAATATGGCCAAAGAATTGTGTTCAGAAAATCAACTTCAAAACAATTGTTAAAGGGATGAAGAAAAATCCCATTACCAGGTGGATTCATACAAGCTTTGTATGGAGCATCATTAATCAACAAAGTATTGATTGGAAGCATTTTGTAGCATCTGTTCCAAAGGTAGTTCAATGGCTTGAAAAAGGCTCGAACTTGTCGGTTTCCAAGCATTCTATACTTTGTCTCACTAAAGCATTTTGTTTGATCCCAAACAATATAAAAGTTATAACGTCGTTTTCCAATTACATTAAAAAATGTAACACATTCTTGGATGATTTGCATTGTCATCGAGCTCCAAATTCCGACTTCAAAATGTGGAACAAATTATCGAAAAACAATGTTGCTCCTCTATGCAATTGAATCGTGCTATATCCAAGCATGAAGTATGCACATTCACTATTTGGTTTTCCTTGCCATTTCTTCACAAGAAGTCCATTCAAGTTAAGTATTATATATTTCATAGGCCGATGACACATTGATAGTCCCAATCTTGCAATACAATCACATTGCAAATTAAAAAAACAAATGTGCCATTCATTGAACTTTAATTTGATTTTATAACTAGATACATTTATAATCATCTTTTTGATAAAACTTGGCAACAAGATAAATTGTCACTCCAAAGAACTTCATAATAGACTGAATACCAAAATTTTATTCTATAAATGTTCCAAATTCATTGATAGTTGCAAAATTCATTTCATCCAAAATTTGTTGAAGCTCTACATTAGTTTTGGAGCATGCATATGGTCGATGCAATATGTTTCCATGAGTAGATTTGAATGTATAAAGAGATCCAATCCTAGCTTTACCAAAACTAGTATTCAAAACAATTCTGATCTTTTCATCCAAATAATGAAGAGCATAATCACATTGAATGTTTGAATTACTTGGACATTTCAATGGACCTTTTCTTCCAATATCCACGGCAGAAGAAGAATTAACAATAGAACAATCCACTGAAAGTGATTCAAAGAAATCAATGTCACCACGCTTGACAAGTGAAAAACCAATCTCCTCATTTGTGCTTGTAGCACATTGCAATGTTTGAAAATACTCCTCAGCATTATTTACCAACATATCTTGGTCAATAGCATGCACATCCATATTTGTTTCTAATATTGCATCGTATTGTAAGTCTTGCACTTTGCATGAATTTATAGTCTCAAATTCAAGTGCATCCATTTTTGAAAGTCGCAATTGAGAACAGGCTACCAAACAACACATGAGAATATAAATATAAAAACAATTTTCAACCCAATATAAAATTTACAACTTTTATTTTAAATTTAACACATACCAAACTAACAAGTACAATTCAAAATCTTTATTGGAAAACAACTCAAAATATTTTCAAACTAGTCTAGACAACTCAAAATAAATTCAAGTAGCATCTCCGACATACAAAAAAAAGTACAACAAGATCAAATATAATTTATGTCATGAAACTTATTTACTTCAAGTTTGATTCAAATGAAAGTACATCTTTTACAAATAGACATCAACAAAAGTTGAAACTATGCATAATTAAAATCTTAATTACCAAGATTATGTTCATCATTATTTTCCTCATGCAAGTCCTCTTGTATTTGGAAATCTTCATTGACTTGCTCGTGTGAAGAATTGCCAAAAATTGGCAAATCTAGCTTGATCAAAAACCATGTAGAATAGTGTAAATTGTGTACACAAGTGGGTCCCACACATGTGGGGCCATGATGCCACGTGGAAAACCCATCCTAATGTAGGTTAGGTCAAGTCAAGAGAGTTGGTCATGTCTATTTGGTGGTCATCCCTACTTTATAGGACCTACACCTAAGTTTAAGGTGAAAATTTGACCAACTAGCTACCTACCAAGCATAACTCTAGGATCTAGGCTAGGGTTTCATTTTAGGGCAAGAAGGGTAAGTTAACTTCCTTATTACATGCTGGAAATACACCTAACTTCAAGAAGCTAGTTCACTATGTACATTGAGTTTTTGTGATCCAAATGAAACCAAATCAATTTCTACTTGTTTCTCAGGTTGAAGGCCGTAATACAGCCTGTAGTACACACGTGTGGGCTCGGATTTCAATGTTGATCAATGCTTTTGATTGTTAATCCTTGTTGTTTGTCAAACTACCAATCTAGATCAACTTTTTTGTGTCTAGTTTTTTGATAGATTGTTAAGCAAGCATCCAATCACTCATGTGGATATTTTGTAGATCCACTTATGGTCCTAAAGTACAGTACTTTCACATGGTATCAGAGCCAAGTATAAGAGCATAAGCCATTGATCTAATGCAAATCCATTTTTAGCAAGTTTTGGTGCTAAAAAGTAGTATTGAGAGGGCAAGCTATAATCTTAATTTTGGTGAGGAGATTTGATCCCAAACTTGGTAGGGGTCCAAATCCGTACTGTCCACATGTGTGGGCACCTCTGAACCTACATTTAATGCATGGTATTCATTTGATTCAAAAAAATTCAATTTGTGAGCTCTTGGTGTAATTTTTGGTGGAGATCCTAGGATAATCTACCAAGATCATTTGCCATTGATTAGATTTGAATTTGTTTCATGGAATCTAATTAATCTAGGCTGAGTTCAAGTCCTATTAAGGTTAAAAACAGGTCTTGAAAGTACACCAAGAAGGAAGAAAGAGATTAAGTCATTTTTTTGTCCAAAAATAGCCAAATTTGGCAAGATTTGATTATAAGTAGATTTCACATCATCTTATCTTCATTCCAACTTTGTGAGGGAATGCTAGAACTGAGATTATAAGTCCATTTGTTGGATTAGAAATCTAATTTGAGTGAAAAACTACAAGAGAGAGACCTTAGTGAGTTTCTAGAGACAATCAAATCCATTTCTTGGCAAGATTTGTTTGAAAGTAGTTTTCACTTCATCTTATCTTCATTCCAGCTTTGTGAGGGAGTGATAGAACTGTGATTATAAGTCCATTTGTTGGATTAGAAATCAAATTTGAGTGAAACACTGCAAGTGTGAGACCTTTGTGAGTTTCAAGTCAATCAAATCTATTTCTTGTTTGTAGAAGTCACTAGTAAGATGGGATCTACTGGAGCATACCTTCTAGAAGCTAGTGAGAGGTTGAATTCTACAAATTATGCTATTTGGAAGGTTAGAATGGAGTCACTCTTGGTGCTCCAAGACCTTTATGAGTTCTTGATTGAAGATGAAGATGAATCTCTAGGTGCACAGGAGTTAGCTAGATACAAGAAGAGATCTAGGCTTGCACTTCATTGTGTGAAGATGAATGTGAGCAATGATTTGTTGAGAGAAGTATCAGCTTGTACTAATGCTAAAGAGGCTTGGGAGTTCTTAAAATCAATCTATGAGTCTATCAACACTTCTAGAGTTCTTATGCCTAGAAATCAAATTTTGCAAAGCATGAGGAGAAGTGAGGAGAGTGCACAGGATTATGTACTCAGAATCAAGTCTCTAAATAGGGAGTTGGCTTCCATTGGAGAGAAAATTCATGATGGAGAGCTTGTACAGATTGTCCTTAATGGTCTAGGAGATGACTTTGCAAATTTGGTCCAAAGTTTTTCCATCCAAGACACTTTGCCAACTATAGAAAAACTTCACAGTGTATTAGTGGCTGAAGAGTGTAGGATGCTCCATGCAAAATCTAGGATGAGTTCCTTGTCATTGCAGGATGGTGATGAGAAAGCCAATTTCTCATTCAAGGGCAAAAATAAGACCAATGGAAAGAAGAAGCATCCAAAGGAGGCCAAAGAAGAGGATGATGCATCAAGCTCAAAGGACAAGTCAAAGCAAAAATGCTTCTTTTGTGGAAGGAAGGGGCATTATGCATCTGAATGCTACAAGAGGCTAAGAGCACAAGTGGAGGAGGACAAACAAGGAAACCGTGCAAAGGAGGAGGAGGAAGATGAAGTAGATGTATTATTGATGGCATCTACATCCTCACCAACAAGCAATGGCAATTCAAGAAACAATTGGTGGATCGACAGTGGAGCTAGCTCCCACATGTCTTGTGAAAAGGACTTTTTCTCAATCTTACACTCTTTCAATGATGCTAAGAAGTTTGTCTTTACTGCAAATGATGAAGAGTGTAGGATAGATGGTGTTGGCACCATCTCTTTGTATCTAGAATCCTCAAAATGCATGGATCTAGAAAATGTCCTTTATGTACCATCAATCACCAAGAATATGCTTAGTGTTGGTCTACTCTTAGAAAGTGGTTTGGATGTCCACTTTAAGCATGGTGTTTGCTTCATCTTGAAGAATGATGTTTGCATTGCAAAGGGATTTAAACATGGAAGATTGTTTAAGTTGGAAGCTAGTGTTGCTTTTGAAAGAATGAGCTTGGCAAAGGAGGAGATCTTGGCAAAGTGTGATCTTGCTTGCATTGAGGAGGAGCATCAAAAGGAGGAAGATCTTGAGGATCAGCCTCAAAGCATGAGAGTTCCAAGGCAGTCCTCAATGACAATGGCCAAGTGATCAAATTGCATGCAAATTGTCCATTCAAGTGTGCATCTTGCAAGGGTGGTGAGCATTGGAGCGTCTACTATCTTTGAATACTTTTTGGAAAGTAGTAGTAGACATGAGGTGACTTGTTTCTTACCTTTAAGATTCATGGTGTTTATTACTTTGTATGACAAGACAATGAAATGGGATGCTTTGAAATCTACATTTGTTGTTGATAAAGCGATTTCATTGGATAACTATTTTTGTAATAGTTTGAAAAGAGTCATAAAAGATGAAACATCATTTGCTTTGGAAATCTTTGTGTCTACATGCTTTGTGCATGATCATTCCAATGTAAGGACCAAAGATTATCCTATTTCAAGGATAGGAATAATGGTAGTGTTTTGCTCTTCAAGTAGAGATTGTAGAATCTACTTGTTTTCGACCAAAGAATTTGTCAATGGTGGAAATGTGATCTTTCAAGAGTGGAAGATTTGTAAACTTGAAGAAGCACCTTTGGATCAACACCTTATTCAATTCATTGATGTTTTGGAGTCAAGTCAAGTGGAGGATCAAGCTCAAGACCCGAGGACTCCAAGAAGAATCTTGAGTATCAAGATGGAGCCATCAAGGCTCAATCATATGGATCAAGCAAGGCAAGTTGTCTTTGGCAACATTATTTATGCACTTAATATTTTAATTGATGTATCTTCAAGTGCACAAAATGCCTTGGAATCCATGGCTTGGCATGATGTTTAGTTTTGAAGTGTGCTACATGTATATAGACACATTTATGGAACATCTTGTAAGGGATCCTCTAAGAGGTGGTGAAAGATCCTTCATGGACATCATTCTCTATTCGAGTCTCAAAAGTTCCTTCTTTGTAGCTGGATTTTTTAGACATTTCTAAAAGCTTTCATTGATCTATCAAGAGAGTTGTAAATAGATCAAGCTAAATTTGAGGAGGACTGTGAAGAATTGCCAAAAATTGGCAAATCTAGCTTGATCAAAAACCATGTAGAATAGTGTAAATTGTGTACACAAGTGGGTCCCACACATGTGAGGCCATGATGCCACGTGGGAAACCCATCCTAATGTAGGTTAGGTCATTTCAAGGGAGTTGGTCATGTCAGTGAATCAATAAACTGTCAAAAGAAGAAATATATAGGAAACTTGTATAACACATATTCTTTGACATTGATCATTTGATTTGTTTCAAATGTATGCTTTTTATAACTTAAAATTTGTATAATAACAAGAACATAACTTGGGAATAAACACTTAAGACTTTTAGTTTCAATATATATTAAAAGATTAGAAAACATAATGTATATTATAGATTAGTCTATTTGTATATTTTAGATTAGTATTTGATTCCTCCTAACTCGAAATAGGCTTGAGTTTGAGTGTTCATGTGGCATTCATAGTTCTTTCTATCACAAACATGACTAAAGATTATGTAAATTGAACATTTTCTTATTGATGTTAGTTTGTGTGTGGATTTTATTCTTTAAGTTCCATAAAAAATAATATTGAAATCTCACAATATTTCTTTTTCTATCACCCCCACCATGAATGAGTGAGATCTTATTCTTTAAAGTCCCATAAGGAGTTATATTAAAACCGCACATTTGGTAATCAAGTCTTCAGTATATAAAAGAAAAATGTACAATATCCATGAATATGTAATTACATTCAATTCCTAGTTGAAGTTCAAATCATGTTTGAATGAATGTATGACAAAACTACATATCTTGATTCTATTTCAATGTAAAATAAGACATGGTTTAAGACTCTTTCAAGATGTGAATCCATGTTCTTAGCATACATGATCCTTCTAACTCGAACCAGGTTTGAGTTTACAGTACCTACATGACATCCAGAAGTTCTTGGCTTGAACATGATAATTCTAACTCGAACCAGGATCGAGTTTGAAGTATCTACGTGACGTCCAGAAGTTCTTGGCTCAAACGTAACTGGTGTTTGGAGTGATCAGAATAGTGTCTTGCAACTCAATCCTAGTTGAACTTGTGCTGCTAACTTTAAGTACTATTTGTGGATTTATTATATTAAACATTGGATACAATAGTGTGCCTTTAATTCAAACCTGGTTCGAGTTGTGAATCAAAACATACACTAGTATTACTAAAAAAAGTGTAACAACAACTAGGGATGTTATTGGAAGGAAATGAATGTACTATATCCCATATTTTGAGGTGCTTAACTAGTTCAGCCATCTAGATTCCTGGTCTGGATATGAACAAGAAAATATGATTCCTCCTAATTCGAAATAGGCTTGAGATGTGAGTTCTCATGTGGCTTTCAGATATCTTTCTATCACAAACATGACTAAAAGATTATGTAAAATGAACATTTTATTTATTTATTTTAGTCTATGTGTGATTTTATTCATTAAGGTCCATAAATTTTTTCATTGAAATCTCACATTAGGTAGGTAACTTCTCAATATATCAAACAGAATGTATAATTGCCATGAATGAGTACTTTAAATCAATTCCTACTTCATGTTAGAATTGGATGTATGTCAAAAACATGTATCTTGAACAAGTTTCAATGTAAAAAACTACACCTCTTACATTGTAATCGGTTTAAGACTACTGAAGCCATGAGAACAATGTGACAAAGCATTACCAAAAAAAACATCACTTCGAACTCGAACCAGGTTCGAGTTATAAAGTACTAATGTGGCACACACAAGTTCTTGGCTGAAACATGATTGGTGCTTGGAGTGATAATACCATCCATAATTGTTTCCCAACTCAAATTTAGTACAACTACTGTAGCTGCTCTTAAGTCCTATGTATAGATTTTGACATCAATCATTGACAAATATAGCGTGCCTTTAACTCGAACCTGGGTCGAGTTGTGAATTAAATTTGCTAGAATTTCTAGAAACAAATGTAACAACAAGTGAAAATAGTCCTAACTCGAATAGGGTTCGACTTGTGAAGCGTTCATGTGGCATTTACACTTTCCACCATCTCCACCATGACTAAAAGATTACAAAAACTTAACTTTGTTTAATTTGTTTCAGTCCATTCATGCAGATCCTATTCATTAAGGTCCAATAAATATTTATATTAAAACCTCACATTAGGTAGGAACTATTTATTATATCAAGCAAAATGTATGAATACCATGATTGAGTAATTCCACTCAATCCCTAATTCAAGTTGTGGAGGGATGTGTATCTGGTTTCGGTGTAAAAACTACCCTCTTAGGAGAAGGACATTATCATCAAGATATGGTTTAAGAATACCTACAACTATGAATACAACTCCCTAGCATTACTAGAAAAATTGTTACTCCAAACTCGAACTAGGTTCAAGTTCTGAAGTGTTTATGTGTCATTCACAAGTTCCTGGCTCAACATAATTGATGTTTTGAGTGATCAACCATGTATAAGTTTCCCCCAAACTGAGACCTAGTAGAACTTGTGTTGTTGCTTTTAAATACTATTTGAGATTCCTATCATTGGCAAAAATAGTCTATCTTTAACTTGAACTTGGTTCGAGTTGTCAATTAAAACTTGTTGGTATTACTAGAAAAAAATGTGATGTCAACTACAATAGTCTTCACTCGAACCAGGTTCGAAATTTGACATGTTTATGTGGCATTCATTTTCTTCCATCACATACATGATTTAGAGGTTGAAGTGTAACCATCCATAAGTGTCAATTCTATAATACATAGATGCTTCAAACAAATGCTTTAAATTCCAGTACTAAAAGATGTAAATATTGATATATGCCTTTTTAGCATCCATTAATTAAAACACGAACCTGGGTTCCTAGTTTGAGTTGCTAACTCGGACCTGGTTCGAGTTGCTAAATCAAAACTAGTTCAATGCATGATTGTGAATGTGAACTTAGATAGTTTCTCCTAGCCCAACCCAACAAGATTTGTGTTTTGAAATGCATATGTACAAGTTTTTACTGCTCACACAAATTAGAGTCATTATTGGCAATATTCAATAGCAAAGACAATGTGCATCTAGCTTGATCAACTTCAACAACTCTCAAAATTCAATGGTGAAAAAAAGAGCCTAGATGATTGAAAAGTGCTAGTGTGATTCTCTTCACTTGGCCCAAGCTTTTTTTAGCATCCATTAATTACAACTCGAACCTGGTTCGAGTTGCTACCTCAAATCTAGTACAAGTCATGAATCGTGAACATAACTTGAGTAGGTTCTTCTAGCACAAACCAGTAAGTTTTTGTTGTGATGTCGGAATACACAAGTCACCAAAGTCAAACCACATTCAGGCTAGAAGCACATTGCCTTTGGTAGTGAATGTTGCCATGATATTCAAATGATATTCAAAAGAAGACATCAAAAGTTGAACCAGGTTTGAGGTGTTTGAAAATCATAGATGATAGGATCATTCCAACACTATAAATCTTTTGAGTGAGTCTAACTTGATTTATTCCTGCTGGTACCAAGTCCTAAACTAGATTGAGTCGAGTTTTTCTTCTATGCAAGTTAGTAGAAGTTTTCTAATTAATGTGCGTGTCAATGTTTGCTCAAATCACAGTTCAAACCTCACCGAGGGTTTGAACTGCTGAAACTGCTATTTCCAACCCTCATCCCAAGGAGAGAAATAACATGTTTTCCAAAGTGTATTGGAGAAGAAGAGAAGATGGGAGAAGAGGAGAGGGAGTGAGATCTGAGATCCATCAATAAATCTAGTATCTACTAGTAGGATGTTAATACTAACATCAGTGAGGAGTCGGAACTCAGGAGACAACGACATTCGGGGGACTTAGAAGAGAGTATATTGTTGTTTTGTAGTTTGTAAACGAACCCTCAAAGGCCTTCAATCTAGTGTCAATAAATCCAGTGTCCAAAGTCTACAATGATTCAATGTGATTTTACTACATCTTTGCTCTATGGCTATCAAACCTGATTTTGCTGGCTGATGAAATTTTTTGACAGTAATCTCTTTTGGAAGCATTATGAAACATTTTCTCAGATTCGATGGGTGTTCAAGTACGATGGCAAAAATCAGTTGTGAAAAATCTATGATGGTTTTTGAAAATTCATCGGTGGCAAAGCGATTATGTTCAGACGTGAGCACTTCTCCAAGTAAGCTAGAAAAATTGAACTTGGTATAGCTTTGCACCGTCATGTCAAGATTTTGACTAGTCACATAGTTATTATTTTTCAAACTGTAGCTTGATTTTTTCTAAAGTGACCACCAAAGTTGATCAGTGCTCGGATTTGGTGGTTAAACATTAGTTGATATGAAATATCTATGGTGGTTTGATAAAAATTCATTGGTGACAAGGCTCTTTGTTCCATCACAAGCATTGGTCAAGTAGGGTTGCAGTGATATTTCAAATATGTTCAATGGTGTCCAAACTCTACAAAGTGATTGACAATAGATTAATCTTTTCACATCTCTTCAGTTTCACATCAAATGGAAGATAAATCCATACATTTATTTAAATATTCTTTGAAGATATTAACACTTTATTCACAAAGAAATTAGGACCCATTAAGCTTCATGAAACACACCATCAAGAAAAGCATAAGAAAAAACCTTCCATTCTAACAAAGAAGGAAGAGAGTCTTCCTCTGGGATTTTGATCTCTTCCATTACTCTGCTTCTACCTATATAGCATATACAGTCTGGCAACATCATCTGGGCACACCAAGTGAGGAGCAAGGTCCTAAGGCAACATTGAAATGAAGAAGGAAATATCAATCGAAGAAAAAGGAGGGCGTTGGAGAACGACAAACCTTTGGAGCCAATACCTTCAAAATGCTCTCGTGAATGGGTTTTTGATACGATGCTAAAAGCATCCGAAAACAAATAGAAGGGGTGACTGAATTAGAATGGGAATTTGTTCGTGGATTGGA
>CM055114.1:18692446-18786775 GCA_029204225.1 Diphasiastrum complanatum | reverse complement strand
GATCCACATCATAATAATGATTGGTGGTTGACTCTTTGGTAGGGGTGGGAGCTGCGGCCAGGCTTGTGAGGAACCACCCACATCTTGGCTAAGCATATCTTGCAGTTGTGCTATCTGCTCAAGAGTTAATGATGCATAAAAAGTTGAAACAAAGTCTCCAGAGCTTTCACCTCGACATGATTACTACATTCATAAACATACAATACATTACAATAAACCCTAAGATATTGAGATGAAGTAGAAAAGAAAATTGACTACAGAACTTTCATGCATATTGGAGTGGGACTTTCATGCCTGTGATAACAAAAGAAGAGAGATAGATATGCGTTTAGAACCTATACCAAGATGCATAAGAATCATATAAGCGACAACGTGTAAGAATACTACTATCTAAAAACTAAAACATTAGAATCATACCATTCTCGAAAGATAAAAACCATGTTATCTAAATATCAGAAGATAAGAATCATGCTATCTAAATATCGAAAGATAAGAACCCAACTTATCATTCTTGAAAAAATGATTAATTTTATGTTATTTGTGTTTTGTACTTGTGCATATATGCAGTTAATCACAACGAGATGAATTACATTCAGATCATTCTTAGCGATGAAGACAAGTTAACAGGGTAAGTAATAAACATGCATGTTTTCTTGTTCGTAAAGACCAACCATATCAAATCATCTACTTGTCTTATACCAAATCAAAATACAATTAATACTCATTTGTCCTTTTCAAAAACTCATCAAAATCTTCAAAATAAACATGGTCCTCTGGTACTCAAAATATGTCATATCACCCACATGCTTTTGTCCTCAAAAATTATTTCTAAAATTAGAGTCAAATCATTTTTTTACTTCCATAATTTGTCATTTTGGCAAACCACTCGCCATATGACACATACCAAGCCGTAATCACGGATTTCCATGCAAAAAAAATTGCATGGCACTGCCACACGTGGCAAAAAAATGCGTGGCAGAGCCACACGACACTTTAAATCTGGAAAATGAATATAAAGGGCCTCATTCATTATTTCTCCACACTTTTTTGTGGATTCCTTGAGGCTCTCAAACTCTCACACTCAAGCTCTCACTCTCAAGCTCTCATTCTCAAGCTTTCAATCTCTCATTTCTCTCTCTCTCTCTTAATCTCACTCTCAATGTTTCATTTCTTTTCACTCCTCTCCACTCTTTTCTCAATCTCTTCACTCTTCTCTCTCTCTCTCTCTCTCTCTCTCTCTCTCTCTCTCTCCTCTCTCTCTCTCTCTCTCTCTCTCTCTCTCTCTCTCTCTCTCTCACACACACACACACACACACACACACACACACACACACACACACACACACACACACATCTTTCACTCTCCAATCTCTCTTTTTCTCTCTCTCTCTCACACACACACCTTTCACTCTCCAATTTCCAATCTCTCTTTCTCTTTCACACACTCTTTCACACCTCCTTTTCATTTTACACACATTTAAAAGTTTGCTTTTCTTTTTCACTCTCTCACACATCTCTCTCTCTTTCTCACACTCACACACACACACACACTCTCTTTCATTTTTTCATTTTTCACATTTGATATCTTTCCAAGTTTTTTTCACAACTTCATATCTTTCTCTCAATAGTCATGTCTACTAGTGGTAGCGGAGCATCAAGGAGGAGGCCAAGATCTTCTTCCGGTGGAAGAGGACAAGCCTTGGGATCGGATTTCAATCGAGTGCGAGATTTTTATACTATGCTATCTCCCGAGGAAAGGCAAAGGATGAAAGCCCTTTGTCTTTCCGAAGGAGAATCCGATCAACAAGATCATGGATTCGTTTCGACGGACATGCCGTCGGAAGAATCCACGAATATTTTCTATGACCTTGATGAGGATGGTTCCATCATCATGGACATTAGGGGTAAGGTCGTCATCAATAGATTGCACGACCTTACTCTTAAATACTTTGGTCACGATTTGTTTAACCCTTGGGAGCAACAAGACCAAGGGGACAAAGACAAGATACTTGATATATTGTACCGTGAGTTTCCAGAACCAAATCGATTTAATGACAAAGGGACGAAGACGAGTATGTGTACGCACATTCGTCATAAGTGCCAATCATTAAGACGATTATGTAGTAAGGCAAGAAGAGGCCGGGATGGGCATCTAAAAAAGATTGGGAAAAAGTTGTTTATGAATCCAAGCATCCTAATCCCGAGCACTTTAAGCAACAAAGAGAGGCAACTAAATCAAGACTTAATGTTTTAGGCCAATCTCACCTTGGATCGGGAGGCAAGGCCAATATGCATGCCCAATTTGTAAGCAATTCACTTTTAGCTAATTGCATTTCATATGTTTATTGTTTATCAATTTTTTTTTTGCTTTTTTCTAATCATTGATTTGTGTTGATGTAGGTTGAAGATTATGGGCGTAAGTATATAAATGCCGAGTACAATATTGGATATCGCCATGGCTATTTGTGCCTTGGTTGATCATCTTGCGGCACACGACGTACATCCAAGGGTGAAGTTTTGTTACATAATTTGTATTTTTCTTATTTTGATACACAATTTTTATGTCATTTCAATTTTATGACATGTGTTTGGCTAATAATTATTAATCTGTTTTGTGAATGTGTATGTAGAGGGCATCCGCTTCATTTGTGGAAGAAAGTACGGGAGGAAACCAAGGAAAAGAAGGGAATGAAGACGAAGGGGACGAAGGCGAAGACGAAGGACAAGATTCGGCTTCGGACAACGATGAGGGAGAAGATAGCGAAGACTGAGAAGCCTACTATTACTTCTTAGATTTGATGTATTTTTAGTATTTGCAAAAGTAGAAAAAAAGAGTATTAGTATCAATGCTCTTTTCATGAATTAGATGCAAATATGTACACTTTTTTGAATTATGAATATAAACTTTTGTATTTGATCATCTCTATCTCATTATGTATGGAATGATTGTTTATTGTTTCATCTTGTATAAATTTGTCGTAAATATATACAAACAATAAAAAACAAACAAAACATCAATTTAAGATGATAAAAACATATCTCACCTATTGTTTGGATGATTTTTAATTCCTTCTAAAATGCATCTCTTTTTTTCTCTATAAAAGCAAACAACGGAAACCAAATCATTGTTAGATTACAAATCAATCAACAAAATAATAATTATTAGAATACAAATCATAGATACATTGTTAAATTAAACATCATTAATCATTGTTACATCAATTTCACCATGTTCAAGATACTATGAAAATGCACTTTATGACTCAAATGTAATCTATCAAAATTTAGAATGCATAATATATCTCATGAATAAACAATGAGAAACTAACAAACAAAATTATTTCTCACTCTCTCTTCGGGGGTCCCGATGTGGGTGATTTCCCTCCAAGCAAGCCACCCGACATCCATCAAACTTAACCAACTCGAAGCTTCGTTACAAACGAGTAACATCCATTCCAAGCAAGCGGTATGACTTACATCAGACTTAACCAACTGAAAGCTTCGTCACGAGCGCTGGAAGCCAACCTGGCGCCACGTCAGACTGGACAGCCATAAACAGGTAACTTCCACCCAAGCAAGCCATCCAACTCAACCGACAGGTTAGAGCCCATTCTCCAAGAGCTTAACCCATTCACGTTCATGCAAGGAACACTCGGAACCACAAGCCGCGACAGATATGGAAACAACCAGTTCCTGGATCAAATGGTCCCGACGGCATACCGCTGGCGTCCCGGGATACGACCCTCAGCTATGTGCCAACTTAAAAATTTTGAAAGCGGCCTTACAACTGGCGCTTTTACCGAACACTGAAATCCAGAAGGTAATCATAGTCAGTTTGAGGAAAATCCCACTTTATTGATAAATCTAAGAAGGTTACATTTCAAGTGTGTGACCGACCCTAGTCTCCGTGGCGCTAGCATGCCAAGGCGAGGGCCATGACAACATTCCAACAAGGGAGGCTGAGACTTGGTTGGAGCTCGCCCTGAGTCGCAACCCGCACTCCCCTATAGTATTGGTGTGATTCGGCACCCCCCCTCATACCAAGCACTCTACCCAAGTTGGTAAAGCACGTTCTTCTCTCTCTAGGATTTTCTCTTTCTAGAAAGTCATTTTATCTCTCTAGATTTTGTTGATCCCCAGGCTTCCTTTAATCATGCCTAGATCGTGTGAGGTGATTGCACATTGATCTGAGCTCTTTGGATTTCGCTAGAACCGATCAAAGATTTTCAGCCATAGGAACTTGGCGCCGGCTGGGTTCTGGTCACAGTGGCACCGGGAGCAGCAGGGGCGCTGCTGGCGCCGGGCACAATGTTGGCGCCAGTGGCGCCGGAAGTAAAGCTTATGAAGATAGCTTTACAACATCCACCCCACCTTTATAAAATCTGATGTCCTCATCAGATGTCAGATTAAAGTAAAGGTGTCTCCCAATTAAAATAACTATACATTTAAGATACTTGGCACAGTACTCAATTTACTGGCCACTTTTTATTAACATTGAAGCTGGCACACCACAAGTCGGAGGCTCAGCTCTTTGTACTGAAAAATTACATAACTTGAAAATATCTCTTTTTCTGGGAAAAGCGTAGATTTGATATCGCTTTCGTAAAACCCAAGAACCTTATTAACTGGTGACAGAGGCCTTTCTTTGAAATGTTCGCCCCTGTTGCTTCTAACTTTCGACTTTGAAACTCCTTTGAGCTCCTGATTTGTCCTTAATGCACTTTGTGTTGAGCTCCCTGAGCTCCAGATTTGATCAGTTTCGCACAGGTATCAAGGCTCCCTGAGCCAAAGGATTTATCATTTGATTGCCCACTTTATGGTCCACTCCGTGCCTTGTTGCTTCTGCACCTTGATTTCTCTCCTTGTCCCAGCCTGATCTTGATACTTTTCCATCTTGGCTCTTTAAGGTAGGCAAAGATTGAGTACTCCGCAATGCACCTCTCACTTAGCTTGAAGTAGCTCTTTGAATCAGGCCAAATGTAACCATTGTCCGTCGCGCAAAACTTGACTTTCACAATTCCATAACTGGTCAGTTGCCTCACAGTCAAAACAAGAAGTGTACATCGAGCTTGGCTTCAAGTAGCTCTCTTTGAATCAGACACATGCACCTAGAGTTTGCACTAGTCCGATCCCAACGCGAACTGTCCCTTAGTGTCCGTTCGAAATACCAAGTCTCTCATGCAAGACTCAACTTTCACAGTTCCTTCATTGATCAGCTGCTTTACACGTAACACAAGCCAGCATACTCATATGTTTCCTCATCATTGCTGGTTTAGAGAAAAGCCTATAACAAGCTTTCCTTTCCACAACAAAAACTTGTCAACTTATTAGGTCCAAAGTTCGCCAGTCTACTCGTGTGAGTATGGCTAGGTCACCTTGAATTTGCCCCCGTTTTGATCAACTTTCATTCAAAATTTGCCCCAAGAGAGAGGTGTGTGTGATAGTTTCCCTCTACTTATAAAATCAGCTGATCGGACTTAGAGTAGAGTTCTTCGGACAAAAAGCTTTTCCAACACTTTGCCTCCCATATGCTAGAATTATGGCTCGATCCAACTTGTTGCCAATCTCTGAAGAGGATCCTAGTCTTTCCCCTTTGAGGAAAAACCCAACTGATACTGGATATCACCCATGCTCAGTGAGTTTCAGTTCCGAAGGTGGCCGTCCCAAAATGAAGACCAACTGCTCCATAGAAGATCTCCCCTGAAATTGCCCTTTCCAACTTTTTTACTTCCTGCTTGTGTCTGGTGGGCGTTGTCGCAAATGAAACTAACCCAAGAAATAGGCTAGCCATCCATCCTTTGCCAACATTGAGTCATTTCGCTGCCGTTCACGTGCGAGTACTTGAACTGCGAATCCACCCCCACAGATTCTGCAGTCCTCTTTGTTTGATGGTATCAGCCTTCAAAAGAAAGGTTCCTTCTCGAGCCATCAGCTCCTTGTATCACAAGCAATAATGCAAACCAGGCAAAGCACGAGTACTAAGACTCACCACGAATACATACAAGTAAGACACTCAGGCAGGTTTACTAACAAGTAACAAAGACAAAGTCCCCCTTTGAGATGGTTCTACCAACGGACCTTTTCCTGGCCGCGCCCATACAAATCGATCACAGAATCAGCCCACATAGGACACCCCTCCAACTATCCGTGCTTTCACCATTAAGCAGCACATTGCCTCAGTCACGCCCCACCACTTTTTGGTCGATAGCCCTTATAGCTAAACGATCGGCAACTATCTCACACCGGCAACTAACCACCCGTGCTTTACACCTGAATTCGAGCAGCATCTTTGTATCAATGGTTAACCCGTACAGTTCCAATATGTCGCCCCGCACCCCACAAGGCACAGACCGTGCTTACACCAACCTAATGGCAGCACACTGCCTCATCTGTCCTACGTGCAGACAGCGCCAGGCCCGAACCGCGAGAACTGACCATGCTTACACCTCAAGGGCAGCACCTTGACTCATCAAGTCCCCCGTTCTGTCGACCACCCCAACCGTGGATGCACCCGTGCTTACACTGTGGGCAGCACCTTGCACAACAGTTCTCTTGATGAACCCCAAACCATGGCCATTTCCGTGAGATCCGCATAGTTGACCGGCCAGTCGACTCTGATACCACATGTAGCGCAGGCATCCCAAAGGGAGCCGGGAACCACGACTTAGCTTCCCAGCCTTCAACTCTTGCCATCCAAACCCACTTGACATACAAGCAGCCAACTCACCAACAACGATCAGACTTAACCAACTTGAAGTTCCGAAAACCAACATTGAGATCCAACCTGGCGCCATGCCAGATCGGGGGTCCGATGTGGGTGACTTCCCTCCAAGCAAGCTGCCCGACATCCATCAAACTTGACCAACTCAAAGCTTCGTTACAAACGAGTAACATCCATTCCAAGCAAGCGGTCTGACTTACATCAGACTTAACCAACTGAAAGCTTCGTCACGAGCGCTGGAAGCCAACCTGGCGCCATGCCAGACTAGACAGCCATAAACAGGTAACTCCCACCCAAGCAAGCCATCCAACTCAGCTGACAGGTTAGAGCTCGTTTCCCAAGAGCTTAACCCATTCACGTTCATGCAAGGAACACTCAGAACCACGAGCCGCGACAGATATGGAGACAACCAGTTCTTGGACCAAATGATCCCGACAGCATACCGCTGGCACCATGGACCGAATGGTCTCGACGGCATATCGTTGGTGTCCCGGGATACGACCCTCAGCTATGTGCCAACTTAAAAATTTTGAAAGCGGCCTTACAACTGGCACTTTTACCGAACACTGAAACTTAGAAGGTAATCAGAGTCAGTTTGAGGAAAATCCCACTTTATTGATAAATCTGAGAAGGTTACATTTCAAGTGTGTGACCGACCCAAGTCTCCGGGGCGCTAGCATGCCAAGGCGAGAGCCATGACAACATTCCAGCAAGGGAGGCTGAGACTTGGTTGGAGCTCGCCCTGAGTCGCAACCCGCACTCCCCTATAGTATTGGTGGGATTCGGCACCCCCCCCCCCCCCCCCCTCATACCAAGCACTCTACCCAGGCTGGTAAAGCACGTTTTTCTCTCTTTAAGATTTTCTCTTCCTAGAAAGTCATTTTCTCTCTCTAGATTTTATTGATCCCCAGGCTTCCTTTAATTATGCCCATATCGTGTGAGGTGATTGCACATCGATCTGAGCTCTCTGGACTTCGCTAGAACCGATCAAAGATTTTCAGCCATAGGAACTTGGCGCCGGCTGGGTTCTGGTCACAGTGGCGCCGGGAGTGGCGCCAGCGCCGGGAGCAGCAGGGGCGCTGCTGGCGCCGGGGACAATGCTGGTGCCAGTGGCGCTGGAAGTAAAGCTTATGAAGATAGTTTTACAACACACTGCCACGATTAAAAAAATATAGAAAATTGCCACGCGTGGCAGTTTTTTTCCACAATGTCAAAATTTGCCACGCGTGGCAAAATTTAAAAAAAAATTCTGAAGTTTGCCACGCGTGGCAAATTTTTCTAGCAAGTGCAATTCTGCCACGTCGTGGCAAACTTTTTTGCAATTTTTTTTTAGGGCATGGCACTGCACGCATGGTAGTGCCACGCAGAAATATATCAGCAAAAAAAAAACCCGTGAAATGAAAAAAGTGGGGGCCTCGACTGCATTTCCAAAATAAATTTCGTGAAGAAGAGCTTTGGGGAGAGAGAGAGAGAGAGAGAGAGAGAGAGAGAGAGAGAGAGAGAGAGAGAGAGAGAGAGAGAGAGATTGGAGAAAGAAAGTTAAAAAACCCAACGGGGTTGGCTCAACTGGTTAGCTTGGCATCCAAAGTTTCTTTGGTCCCAGGTTCGAGCCTCCCCTTGGAAACCAAGAAGCATTTCTCTCGGGGTTGGCTCAACTGGTTAGCTTGGCATCCAAAGTTTCTTTGGTCCCAGGTTCGAACCTCCCCTTGGAAACCAAGAAGCATTTCTCTCTCTCTCTCTCTCTCTCACACACACACACACACACACATCTTTCACTCTCCAATCTCCAATCTCTCTTTTTCTCTCACACACTCTCTCTCTCACTCTCTCACACATCTCACACACATGTACATGAAGAGGAGAAGGTTGGGGAGGAGTTTGGCGAGAGTGTAACCAACAGGGATTTGAATGGGAGAAAAAAATGGGTGGAGTGGCTGGGAAGAGGGATCACGGTGGAGTGGCCTGGCAAGAGGGATTAAGTGCCATGGAGACCCCATAGGGGACGTGGGTACCAAAGAAGAAAAAATGTGAGGATAGAGTGTAGGTGTGCCGGGATAATCAGGTGTGACAGATACAGGAGTCAAAATATCATGCGCCACACACGTTGCTTCTTGAGTTAGGGTTTCTCGAAGTAAGGAAGACCTACAACAAGGCCTGCTAGATGGATGTGCTGGACTAGAGGCCGCATGAAGCACGACATCATCGGCATCACCGCCACAACAGGAGCCGCTGCTGAGGCGACTCCTCTTACGATCGCTCTTTTTCCTATCGGAATGTTGGGAAGAGACACTGACATTAGAGTGCACGGGGGAGAGACTCCCGCCGGATAGACCCTCGTGGAAGAGGAAGCACCTCGGTGGAGGGTTGTGGGGACTGGATCTCCTAAGAACGAGATGATGTGGACAACCTACTTGAACTCCATGCCACCCAACGAGCCCGTAGTCTCTCCACAATTATGCCTGCACGTGAGGGAGACATCTCATCCATATAACTGAGGACCTCGTCGTCACTCATGGATGAAAAACAGGACGACCCGCGACTACGGCTAGATTCGTGACTTGGAGATGTGTCATGAGACATTGGGGACACGATTTGGAATAATCTCTGCAAGCAATAAGATATATTTTCAAAATGGACGAATCTCCTCGGTCGATGATGTGTACTCAACCAATCGAGAGGAGCTACGAGCCTCGCGTCGAGCCCTCAAGCGCTATAAGACCCTATCTTGCTGTGAGGAAGGCAACTGATCAACGTAGCTAATGAGCTCACTCTCGCTCATAGAGGAAAGGCGGGCTGACCCGCAAGTATGGCCTGACCTCTGACTAGGGGATCCTGTATCTGACATAATGGGTGCAACAGAATCATTGAAGAGGGATAAATATTGTAGACAATCAATGGGAGTCTTAAAAATTAGTAAGAAAAAAACATCACCATCTCTCTCTCTCTCTCTCTCTCTCTCTCTCTCTCTCTCTCTCTCTCTCTCTCTCTCTCTCTCTCTCTCTCTCTCTCTCTCTCTCTCTCTCTCTCTCATCCCATAGGCTTAAGAAAATAGAGTATTGTGAAACGAATACCAAAACTTTTATGTATACCGCCTCATAGCTACAACGTCAATACCAACACATATGTATTGTCATATTCACGACCATTTCCGTTCAAACAACAATGATGACCCAAATTAAACCACATTGAGGAGTAGACATCAACAGGAGGCTCACTGGCCCTGCAAGTGAATCATATGTAACAAGGGAGTGTCTATCCTATATGTAAAGAGATCAAAGAGGAACATGGTGTGTAGGACCATGGCAGTCCTTGAGTCTGACGGTTTGTAGCATCGAAGAGAGAAAATGATGCCGCTACTTTGAAGTCAACACTTCAAAGTGGTCACAAGTGGACACTTGTTTGAATCCAGATGAACCTCAAGAAACTGTTTCGAGTTACTGAGTTTGAAGTAGTAGACACACTTTTCTCATTTCGATGTGGTAAACCATGAGGTTCAAGAACGATTGTGTCTGCATTCAGAATGTATTTTCTTCATGACTAAATAACCATTGTTCCATAACTAGGTCGTGTATGTTGTGATTGATTGTTCATTTTATTTATGTTCAGATTGCTTATTGCTTGCAAATAAACTTATTCAAAAATTAAATTGTTCATATGACTGATAGCTGATGTCGATTTGTCGCTCTAGTTTTCACACCTAATACACAAATCTAAATCTAAAATTAAATCAATTTGTGGATGGCTATGGAATCGATTGTATCGATCTGGTGACTTCAAAGCCATGATCAAGCAGGGCAGTTGTCGAAGTCGATTTGAATCCGATAGACATAGTTGCATGCACCGAGGATTTCTGCTGTGCATAATGACTACAAGATCATCTATTAATTTTTCTTCTTGTTCTTCAGGGCACTGCATGCATATCCACGCAGTGCGTTTGTGTGAGAGAAAACACAGTTCTCTCATGAATGGATGTCTCGCTTACTAGCCGATCTGTGGATCTCTATGGATTCTGATCACAGAACACATCTAGCATGTAGGCAGACTTCTCTTCTGTATTTTGTCTTGATTACTTACTAGCATCGGACTACTTCATCTTCTATGTGTTTTAAGTATCATCCAGTTAGTATATAGTCACTCTATGTAACTTTAAGATTCATACACAGCCACAATGATAATATGCCCATCTATAACTCTGACATATACATTGGAATCAGCCACCAAAGGCTTGAATCCTAATGATTTCAGGGCTTGATCTTTCTTCTTGTACCATTGTCGGGCTAATTGTTTCAGACCGTAGATGCTTCTATGCATTCTGCATGCATAGTCAAGAAGTGAATTCGAATTGTCTTTTGAGAGTTCGGGGTTTACGACAGGTTGAAGACGGAAGGAGAAACACTGGTGTAGAGAGTTTGGCACTCAGAAGCTTGGTGAGCTTGAGACTGTGTGAGGATTCAGAGACAAGGGTTGTCGGCTGAATCAGAACCTCAACAAACGGAATTTTAAAATTCCGAAGCAAGCTATTTGGTGTTTGCAATCAGTGTGCATTCAATCGGACACCGTTTGACAAACAGATTGAAACATCAGCTTTCCAGTAGTAGGGCGACTTCAGAGTAGTTGATTTGGCCAGCCAGAGAGCTTTGAAAAGCAAGCCAAGATCAAAGTTGTGAGAAAAACCCTGGCCTAGGGTTTGGTAGCATAAAAGTGAGGTTTTCTCTCTATTTTGAACTGTTTTGCAAGCTGTAAAAACACAGAGGAGGGTGCCCTAGCAGTGCAAATTAGACTAGAGGAGGCCGTGGACAGCCGCGACCCAGAGAGAGAAAGAGATGGTTGAGGAGTAAAACCATTATTTCAAAATATTTATTTAAACCTCCCAACATAGTAAGCTGACGTGCTAAGTAAAACAACTAAAAAAAAAATTACAGCCTTTAAACATAGTATGTCGGCGTGCTATATGAAATGAGAATTTTTTTTTCCAACCAACCAAGATAGCACACCGGCGTGTAAGAAATTTTTTGTGTAGCCAACCCATATAGCACGCCGGCGTGCTATTTGGGTTGGCTGCACAAAAAAAAAAAAAAATTCCGACATGCCGCTTAGCACGCCGGCATGCTATATGGGGTGGCTACAAAAAAATATTTTATTTTGATTTTTTTTTACTTAGTGAGATCTTTAACTA
This sequence comes from Diphasiastrum complanatum, assembly GCA_029204225.1. Classification (NCBI taxonomy): domain Eukaryota; kingdom Viridiplantae; phylum Streptophyta; class Lycopodiopsida; order Lycopodiales; family Lycopodiaceae; genus Diphasiastrum; species Diphasiastrum complanatum. The sequence continues at coordinate 18,774,878 of CM055114.1, read as the reverse complement.
TGTACCAAACCACATTTAAAAAAATAAGCATTAAAGTAATAGCATAAAAAGGGTGGCACACATGTGCTATCTTTTTGTTGAATGATGGCAAGAAAGAAACTCGCAAAAATCGCAAAATGCCAAGGCCCTTTCACAAGTAACCAGTGGCTATGTCTTGTCTCTTCAAGTTTTATGGTGCATGTGTATTTTCCATCATGCAAAGCTTTTTGGAGTTATGGAGCTATTAGAAGGAGTGCACTATATGGAGTCTTGTTCAACTATAAGGTTGTGTACCTTAGTATTCTTGAAGGTTATTGCTTTGCATGTGGTTTCTTGGAAGGAAAGAAGGATGGAGATTGTTTTGAGGCATATTGTGAACTTTTTTTTGAGAGTAAGTGAAACATCCAGTGAGGACACTTACAAGGCTTAAGAAAGTATTTAGCCTCAATGAGATCAAGTTTGAATATGATCTCAATATTAGATCCATTTCGGATAGAGTTCTAATAAAGCTAGTATACTTAATCTTGAATATTGCTCATGATGAGGCATGGAAGCCTCGTATTTTTTAGATTCTTATGCAGCCATCTTCATGCATGTGGAGTTCTCAAATTTGAGATCGGTATCAAGCCATGAGGAGACGTATCGACATACTGGCAGATTGGTGGAATATTTTTCAAAGGCATTTGGAAAAGATTTTTATCAAAGAGATCTCGTCATGGATTTGGTAAGCGTGTGGCTATGATGGATTCTTTGATCATCTTCACTTTAAATGCAAAGCAAAGAATCCACACACACAAAGGATCTTCATCAACATTAGATAGATATATTTTAAGGAGTGTGAAGAATTGTAAAACATTTATATCTTACATATGTTGATTTTGGGGGTTCTACCCATGTAAATTGATTGTACATATCAAGGTGTGTGAATTGAGCACATATCCTTGTAGAATAGGGCGAGTTTGGGTTAGGTAGATCAAGTTCCATTGACATGCAAGAAGTCTAGTTGGTCTAGTATGACATGCATGTAGATTTACACAAAGAAATGGTCTAATATGAACTTGTAGAAACTCGAGCCATCATAAATGCATTGTGTCCTAAGTTTCCATTGTGACATGCAAGGCATGCAAATATAGTAATGGACACATGCATGTAGTTTTGTACATATCTAGTTGAGAAATTGACATTTGGAGAAAGTAGGTAGAAGTTAGGTGCAATTCCTGCATGCAAGCTGTTAGGTGTCATTATGGTAGTAGTCTACACTTGAATAGGTGTAGGAAATGCATTGAATGCTAGTAGTACCACGAATTTTGGCTCTCCTATATTTGTACATATGGTTCTCATTCATTTCTAATGATCAATGAAGCTTTGGTAAGGTCATAATGTCAAAAGTGGATCTCATGCTATTTTGTTTGTAATTGTATTTTCTCTCTAATTCGAGATTGGTGTCTTCTTCATACATTATTTTGCTTGTGTACTTTCCCTATTTGTGAGAAGTTAGTGTAGCTTTGATCTGTAGCATTCTAGATTGTGCTCTAACCTCATATCTGTTGGTAGATTGTAGTATTACTCTGCAGGTGATCTGTGTGCTACTACAAAGCATGGTATAGATGATTCACACTTTTGTTGTGGTTCCCCACACATGTGAAATTGCTGGATTTTTCACACTGGGTAAAACAACTAATGAGCATTTGATTTTGTAGATAAATAATACATTTGCTATACACCTAAGAAAGGATCCCATGTTTCACACAAGGATGAAACATACTGCAATAAAGTACCACTTGATAAGAGACCTAGTTGAGAAGAAGCAGCTGAAAACCGCTTTCATTGAGATAAAAGAGATGGTTGCTGTTAGATTGCTTAATCTATCAATATTGGGAGAATTTCTTGATTTTGGAATGAATAAAGTTTTCTCTCTATCCACTCTAGTACATGCTTGTGTGCTCGAACTTAATTTCGAGCAAAGGAGCATGTGCTTGAACTTATGTTCGAGCTTAGGTCTTTTTCAAGTTTGTGTGATTGAACTTAATTTTGGAATGGGACTTGGGATTGTCCCGAAATTACTAAAACAGTGTTCATGTGTTATTCATAATATATGATGACTATGTAGAAGCAACTGTGATTTTGGTAGTATACCAATGTAAGTTGAGCACCATGTAGCCAACTGATGTTCAAGAAGTCCGCTAGTATGCGCGACAAGTTTTGATTCACGAGAGACAGAGATTCTTTCGCGTCGACGCGTTGTGTGGTCTGTCATAACATCGCTTAAGAAATTCTCTAATAATGTAGATGAGTTTCTTATCTTGAACATGATCGAATGTTTAATTTTATGATAGTTGTATATTTGTAATCAACTGGTTTGATTTTATTCCGCACACTGGCTTTGTCTTGTTGAATGCATAAACAAATTTTACATAAAACGATTACACACATTGAAAAATTGTAGATCTTGTCACAGAGGGCAGTAGACTCAAGGACAGAATCGAATTCCATTTCAGTTTATCTATGTGAGAATCACAACAACAGTATCAGAGCATTCTGGATATCAGATCGGCTTTCTCAACACATCCTTCTTCTTTAAGAACATAATGTTTTTCATCAAGCTTTCGATATTCTTTTGTGCTTGTGTATACTCTGAGTGTGCAGTTGGCCTCTCACACTCACACATATATTTCCAATTTTTGCACCCATATTTTTGCATGCATAATTTAATCATAATAGAACTGCTCTGTTAGTACATAAATCAGATTTAGGCATGATTAAAAATGTTGATATTGGTTTAATTTGTTCAACCTTTAATCGTGGTCTTTGAGGAAGAATTTGCAGAACTTTTCCTACAAGAAATAGAAGAATTACCTAGTGCTTTAAAGGAGCGGTCACCTTTCTTCCATCTCTTCGGGCAATCCTTGGAAAGGTGCCCCTTCTCCATGCAGGAGAAACACAACCCGTCGCTTTTGGTCTTATCAAAGTCAGCTCTCTCCAACCGAAGGCACTTCTTTTTCTTTCCCGAAGGGGAAGCTTCATCAACCACTCGCTTCTGCCCTTGGCCCGTAGAGGGTTTGTCTTTGAATTCGGGCTTTTGTTGCTCTTTTGCGGGTCACAGTGTGCGTATCGTCGAAAATTCGAACAAAACGCATAGCATCCTCTAAGGACTATGGCTGATTGCGGTGGACCTCCAATTGATATTCTTTGGGCAAGCCCAATATGAAGTGCAACTTAAGGAGCACTCCGTCTATGTGGTTAAAAAACCGCGAAGCAGCCTCTTGGAAGTTTTGCTGATAGACGTGAAAGGGCTTCATCTCCATTTGCAACATGGCAAATTGATAATAATATTCAAAATCGTCAAGGACATTTGCTCTGATACCAAATGTTACAACTCCCAAGAATCTCCGATTGCCTTGAAAGTTCCGTACACCCCATACTAGTGATGACGCACCATATGCGCCCATCCATAGGGTCACAGCTGACCCACCCCCATGCACTATCGACACAATCATGGCCAATTGAGCCTCCAGCGATGACTGGCATCCCATACTACCAGCCATCGCATCCCTAGCACACATCTCCTAGCCTGGAGATACATCCTGGCTCATGCATGTGCTCTCCATCCACCAACTCCCAAGTAGACTGAGTGAATGGAAAGAGCGAATCCCCACCACTATAAACATAGCACAATGGGTCTCATCAAGCATGGTCCTGCCGGCGACACGTGGCACCTAAACATGTTGATAACACTAGAGACCTCCGTCATGTCCCTTGCGAGGCCGTCACTGAAGGGCGTACCATTATGGTACATAACACTACCCCACTTCTAACTCTACTTTCACTAACAATAACAAATCAAGATTAAAGGTGAAAGAAAATGAGAGAGAGAGAGAGAGAGAGAGAGAGAGAGAGAGAGAGAGAGAGAGAGAGAGAGAGAGAGAGAGAGAGAGAGAGAGAGAGAGAGAGAGAGAGAGAGAGAGAGAGAGAGGTTAGCTCATGTGCTCATCCTAGCATGCTAATGGGGAAACCTTTAACTATTACAAAGCAAGAACAATAGCAAATAAAAATCAAATAGCAAACACAATGAAAAGCAAGAGCATGCAAGAATAGCACATAAGAATCCTTGAGCTCTCAAAATAGTAAAGTCTCGTGCCTTTTTATCTTTGGGGTGGCCCTTGCCCCTTGTTTCCTATTTGCTACTTGAAAGAAGGTGGGATTGAAATCCACCCCTACCACCATTTGACTTTTGACTTGGAGAAGCTTATTGGGGTCTGCTGGCTCTCGACTTCTAGTTGGTTGGGCAGGTGGGCTCCATAGTAGTCCTTTTAGTGCATGTAATAGGATCTAGAGGATCTTCACTTGGCGATCTTTACAATGGTATCATAGCTTGGCTTTGCATTGATCAGAAGGTGGAGACGCTCTTTGCTTTTCTACAACTTTTTGGTAATATGTCCTTGCCTTTTCTTCCTAGTGTTGTCACTTTCTTATTGCATGTTAATAAGTTCAGCAGTATTGTGCCATGTCCTCAATAAAAAAATCATTTCCAAAATACCTAGGAACATGGTATTGAGTATTATAGTAGTTTAATCAGTTAAATTTCATGCATGAATACAATTTGGTAAAAAGTAGTTCAAAAATGATTTTTCAGTTCAGTTACATAGTTTACTTTAAAGAATCATTTTTTTTTGTTAATCACTACATGTTGATTTTGATACATGTTGGAAGTTTTGAAATCAATTCAATATGGATTGGTAACAATGAAACTAAAAATTCGATGATGGAAATCGATTTTCATAATTTCAATCCATATAGAATAGAATTCAAATTCCCAATTATGTAAATTCTTGAAAGAACCATAATTGTTTCGATTTTGTTAAAATATATTGATTATTGATTAAAACAAATTGGCTTGTAATGTAAATGACATGACTAAGATGTAATCAGTCACTTATCAAATATTTTTGGTTGAGGATTTCGGAATCTGTCAATCGATTGAAACAATTTATTGCTTTAAGTGATCAATAATGGTTGAGGATAATACGATCTTGTTCATGAAGTGCATCAGTTGGCAACGCCATGTTTTCCATGCCATCTCTATCTTAGAAAATTCTTTTACTTTGAGGAGCGACTTGAATCATGTACCACCATCTGGGATCAGAATGATTGGGGTGAAAGACCACCTATAATTGATCGATATTACCATAAACGTTGACTTGTAATTAGTATCCATAGTTATGTTATAATTGCTTGGGTATACACACAATGTACATTTTTTTCAGTATACTGAAAATCGATTGATTGACAACAAAAGAGCATAGACATCTTGAAGACATAGAAGAAATGTATCTACTCACATTGTTGAGAAAAAACAAATGTATCGCTTTGATCAATCCAAAGGTTGGTAGAGTCAATGGCAAAATAACCACTCTCATCTTTCCTGATAGTTGCGTTGGGACCATTGTAAATAACTATGAACCATCAAATATGAAAAAGTTGAATTGCCTAAATCCAACTTCAAGGATGTCATTGATTGTCCCACAATAATCAAATTGAGAAGAGAGTAAATTGGTGTCCATCGTGCTTGCTCGACTTTCTTGGGTAAAATTTGCCATGACTCCACAATTGTACGTGTTTCTATTTTTGTCAATGCGCTACGTACGAAAGTGTCATCCATGCGTCCACAATGCATTGTATTTTTTGCACAAAAATAGAACAAAATGTGTTAGTGAAAAAACAAACATGTACAAAATTGCACGTACAAATGGTTTAATTAACATGTGAATGATGATCATCATAGCTTACATGTAAATCCCACCCCCTTGCAAATTCCCACTCTCTCTATGTTAAGAAGCTGAGTACCTTGCGCTATCTCATGGAACCAGAGCATTGAAAATTTTTTCAAGATTTTTTGAGGAAATCAAAGACAAATAAATGTAGCTCATATTAGTCCTGATTGATAATCAAAGTGTCATGAAAATGGCTCAAAAACCCAATTTCCATTCCAAGACTATTCACATTCCAGTTCATTATCATTATGTAAGCGAGCAAATTGAGAATGAGTTTATCAAACTCAAATATATACCCACAGAGGAGATGCCAGCTGATACACTCACAAAAGCTTTGGCAAGAGAAAGTTTTGAAAGACATAGAGAAGCTATGGGAGTACAATTAAATCCAGGATAGTCAAGGCTTGAAGAGGGAGTGTTGAGAAAGTCAAGCCTTGACTTATGGGACACCTAGAATCAGAGAAAAACTCCTATTTCTATTGAAGTCAAGTCCTTGATTTATAGGAACATTACCTTCTGCTGAAGAGAAATTAGAGGCCTGATTTTGAGCCACTTTTAGTAGCTACGTTTAGCACATATTAGTATAAATATAGATCAGTGTCTGTGTGGTAGATAACAGTGTTTCCTAGTAGTTCTCAGTACTGCATATTTTGTGTTTGTTGTTGCAGAGCAAAGTAGTACCTGTTTGGTACTTCTCACTATAGTTTGGTACAAATAGTACTTGTTTGGTACTTCTCAGTACTTCATTTAGTTATAGATAGTACCTGTTTGGTACTTCTCAGTACTCTAGTTTGGTACTTAAGTACTACGATTTTGTGTAGCTTTTGGCATTGTTCCTATGCATTCATTCTCATGTTGATGAACCAGAAATTCAATACTAATTTCTGATGTTATTAAAGTGAACTACATGTGTCACTTTCAGATTGTGATTGCTATATGTATAGCTTTGTTTCAGCCTGCACAAAATTTCCAAATTATATCTTATAAGATACGATTTTCATCCAATTACTTTTGAATCTCCTTTACATGCATATATAGGTACTCTCAAACACCATGCACTAGTTCCACAAGTATTGATGAGTAACCTTTGACTATGGCTAGTGAGAATTCATGTAATGATGATGTTAGTGATAATTTTTGAAGAAAAAGTAAGCCTTATCTCTAGGTGGTGGGTGCCTACATTCTAGAACTTTAAGACTTTCTCTTGAGGATGTATTCTTGAGGATGTATTGGCACGGGGACAGCCTGGAGACAAAGCTGTCCCCGACCCAATAAGCGACTAACATGTAGGGGATAGCCTGGGGACAAACTTGTCCTCGACCCAATAAGCGACTGACATGTGGAGTCCGAGCAGGGGACAAAACCCCCTGTCACGCGTGACGCCGACAACTCATTGGAGCCGGGACCACACACATTGGCACCACGCGAGACCATGCTGGCGCTGGCGCCGAGACCACATTCACACTCCAATACTCTCAGTATTCCAGTTTGGTACTTCTCAGTACTCCAGTTTGGTACTTAAGTACTACCGTTTTGTGTAGCTTTTGACATTGTTCCTATGCATTCATTCTCATGTTGATGAACCAGAAATTCAATACAAATTTCTAATGTTATTAAAGTGAACTGCATGTGTCACTTTCAGATTGTGATTGTTATATGTATAGATTTGTTTCAGCCTGCACATAATTTCCAAATTATATCATATAAGATACGATTTTCATCCAATTACTTTTGAATCTCCTTTACATGCATATATAAGTACTCTCAAACACCATGCACTAGTTCCACAAGTATTGATGAGTAACCTTTGACTATGGCTAGTGAGAATTCATGTAATGATGATGTTAGTGATAATTTTTGAAAAAAAGTAAGCCTTATCTCTAGGTGGTGGGTGCCTACATTCTAGAACTTTATGACTTTCTCTTGAGGATGTATTCTTGAGAATGTATTGGCACAGGGACAGCCTGGGGACAAAGATGTCCCCGACCCAATAGGCGACTGACATGTGGAGTCCGAGCAGGGACAAAAGACAAAACTCAATGTCATGGGTGACGCCGACAACGCACTGGAGCCAGGACCACACATATTGGCACCACGCAGGACCATGCTGCCAACCAAGACCACGACCACAATGATGCCACCCTCACGTTGGACCACAATGGTGTTGTCGCCTGCGCCGGGACAGCCAAGACCACACAACGGCCTGGCGCCGGGACCCCCACGAGAGAGCAGACTGGGCACCAGGCCTGTGCACAAGTACCTTCATCATCACGCATGTCTGGGAAGTAATGGGCAGTTTCATAATATATGCAGGCAAATACATTTCTCCCGGTCGATTATGGGAGAAATTGAGATCTGCCAAGTGGAGAAGAGGTCAGTACAAGCCAGGCAGGGCGGGCAGCAACAGGCCGGCACCTGGGATGCGTGTCGGGAGCTGAAGAGGGTCCGGGTTTGGGGGTCGGGGCCAAACCCCAATGTGCTAATAAGATAGCAGGACAGCAAGTCGGTGTTACAGTTCTAAAATCAAACACGCCAAATTGGAGTACTTTAGGCGTCTAGCATTCTATTCCATTCATGAGATTTCTGAGATTGTCTCGCTCCTGGTTTGTAAATGAGCTACGTCCTCCCTACAATCCCAGATTTTGACGAGAGCTGCTTTGCAGCTTGTAGGACTTGAATATCGTAAAAAAGATAATTTGTTAGCAAACTGATCTAGGGTTTCTAGTTTCCTTTGCTCATGTTTGGCATGGTTTGTACATTATCAGTACTCCTGAGCTTCACAATAGTTACCTGAACCTTGCTAATCTCTATATCAGTCTGGGCCTGGCACTCCACCGAAATGTTTCTCCAATGGCTGGTAGCTGCAACCGGAGTGGCAATTCTTCCTGGGGTGGCGCGGCTGCTAAGAGGTCTATGGCTGCAGCGCCCATTGCAGATTTACGAGGGTCTCCGGAAGCAGGGAGCGAAGGGACCACCTTTCATTCCAATAGTGGGAAATCAACGTGAACTAGTTCGATTATTAGATCATGTAGCCTCCACGCCGATGAATCGATCATATAACGAGATAGTGCCTCGCGTCGTCCCTTACTACACAAAATGGTCAAAGATATATGGTAATAATCTCAAGAACTATTATTTTGGAACTGGTTTATCATTTTAGCAAAATTCCTCTCTATTAAGAGTCTCACCATGAATGACACCTAGACAATAGATTGACTTAAACTTCTTAACATTTGAATACACAAATTCATTTGAATCTTAGGGTTCATATCAATCATGTCCCAATAAGCTTAGGATTAAGAGAGATACTAATGTCCCATAAAACCAACACATCACTTCATCCCACACTACGTAAATCTAGTACGAAAAAAGCTCAAGTCCAATGAAATATTGTGACTAGTAGTATTTCAACTATTATTCAAGTCATAAGCTAGAAATACCTCAAGATAGCACGACATAGACATTACAAAAGTAAGGTACACTATATTGACTTATTGTAGTTTGAAGCATTTATCTATTGTAGCTTTCAACAATGGCAATGTTCTATTTACATGTTGCACTTCCTATGGAATGCACTCCATTTATTAAGAAAAATTGGAAAGCTATAGAGAATCTTGTTGCAAAAGTTAGAGAATTAGGAATGAATAATCATAAGAATATAGATTTGTGGGTGGATGGATCAATTTATCCTAATGATCCGACTACCAATTTGTGTCTAGATTTCAAGTCTGTAACTCATTTTCTCAGATTTGTATGTGGATGGAATAGCGGATTACTTGGATATTGTCAAAGGTTGCGTGATATTCGAATGCATAGCGTAGATTATCTTAATCAGCAATTATAGTTTGCTAATCAACAATTACATGCAAATCAACAATTGCTTCATTATGTGCAACACACTAGTGCTGAAAACAATGCACTCAAGCATGTTATATCAGAGCTGAATACTACAGTCACTAGTCTTTGTGGCTCAAACCAAGATATGATAGAATCCATGGAGAAGTTGTGATCCAAAAGTTTAAAATATGTTGTTGATATACAAGTTATCAAAAAGGAAATGATGAAAAGAAAAAGAAAGAGAGTACCGATGAAGAATATTGATGACTTATCTACACATAGGGGCAATCGAAAAAAAAGGATTCGAGAATTTAAGTATGTTTTCTTATAAATTGTTTATTTGATTTGTATTTGTCATTTAAGTTTCATTTGCATTTGATAATATGCATTGTCAATTTATTAAACATAATTTGAGTTTTATATGTTTGTTGTAGATCATGTTTGTTGGCAAAGAACTATTTAACAGATCATTCATGCGTTGGATCATCTTTAAGTCATGTTTTACCAAGAAAGTCAGCAAAGACAATGATGAAAAATGCTCGATTTGATAAACGAAATTGCAAAGACTATTTTGAATAAGGTTCAAACTTACTTGGATGCAAATGTGATAGAAGGTGCATGTGATGATTTTGGAATTAGCAGAAATGCATATCCCACTTTTTTTAGAATAGTTAAAGAAGATTTTTCTCAAGTAACGGTGGAGAAAACTTATCTTCCTCGTCCATATCGAATAAGATAAACAAGAAATTATTATAATGACGAAATGTTCAAAGGAGTTGGCCAACCACTTCATTTAATTGATTTATACAAATCAGAATATGGTGAGCTCAATCACAACGATTGCAATAATATATTTCTTGATTACGAAAATGTTGTTAGATACATTATTCGATTTTATAAATTAGAAGAACATCAAGTAAATGGAAAGATAATTATTGTATAATGTCATGGCCTGCTAAACTTGTAGATAATGGCTTGATGACCATAATGACAGTGACAACATATGGATTAAAAGATGAATGATATATACAAATCTCATTATTTTGAGGGTTTTTCGAATAATGAGAAAGTGATATATCATTTCTCCCATGTGATACACCTCGAAGGCCTCCATGTCTCGTACCAAAAGCATCTAGTTCAATAGCATCATGTAAAAGAGTCAAGAAATAAATTTAGAATGAAACATCACAATACAACCTCAAACTTCAACATTTGTTTGAAAAAAAAAAAAACTGCACAATATCAATACCAATATAATATCTACTTACCAGATCATGATCATCGTATTTAACGATGTTTGTTCTGCCAATGTCATGTCCTCCAATGGCCTCTACACTGCTCAAGGGGATATACTGAATCTTTGGAGGATATTTTTTATGGAAATAATTCTTGCTCATTCGGCAAAGTTTCTTCATAGGCTTTCGATTTTTCAATTATGGCCTTCAATGCCTCCTTTCCAGATTTCCAATTGCTATATTTATCAAAATCTATCTCACTTTCAAGATCATTATAAGTGTAATCAATTATGTTAGAAAATTCGGATACATGTTGTGCAAAAATTGAGAGGAATTCATCCTCTCATATTCAAAACATTTTCAGTATCATTAAAAGAAATATGATTGTCATTATCTATAAACTATATGGGAACATTGAGTAGAGTTAATATATTAATGGGAGTTGCAGTTGAAAGAGAGTCAGAGAGGATTATAGAACAAGAGGGAGTTTGCTCATAATCTGAAGCCATGGATGCTTCAGCTTCAATCCCTATATCAGTATCTACTTCATCTACGTCGTCTGAAGTAGATGCAGATGCTTCAATCAAGAGAACATCAGAAGATTCAAGAGACTCATCATTTGGAATTTCTAAAGATATATAAAAGAAAACGCCATACCTTTGAATAGAAGAAGACATTTTCTCTTTTGGACTCTCGTAATATATATTTCTCTTAAAATGTTTATGTAGGTTAGCATACTTTCTATCATGTTTGTGCTTAGAGGATGGTTGAGAATGTACAAGGTCAAGAAAATGAATGAAAAAAAACTATCTATATCCCTAACTGGAGTGGTAATAATCTGAGAGAAAATATCAAGAGAAAGTAATTTATAACAATTCTCATAAACTAGCTTATTGATATTAAAAGGTGCAAGAAAAACAGTGGAAAAATACTCTAATTTGTCAGATGGAATGTCATTGTCATTCAAAAACTCCAGAAGTTTGTCGTTTGTGGAACTTGAAAAACTTGTTATATTGAACTCTATTATGTCCATGACCAGTACGTATAGGATTCAATATACTCCTAGTCTTGGATGTTAAAAATGTCACTTCCAACTTGATGTACTTGATTAATCTTGAGATATTTGATCATGATAGGATCTCACATGTGTGGAGACTGTTCCCACGTGCGAAAGGATGTATATAAATTAATTCTATAAAGTTAGATTGATTTTAGATGGATTTACACAAGTGTGAAATTGACCTTTGAGTAGAATCTAGAAAAAAGTCATTTTGATCAAACTTTTTGTAAATAGAATGCACTTCCATGTGAATGAGTAAATGCTCCCACATGTCAAGATGCTATTCACACATGTGGATAAGATTGTAGTGGATAAGATTGAGAGATTCCATTAGATCCTATTTTATAGGGAATATTCTTATATATGTGGAAGACTAACTTTTTTGGTTCTAGCTAATGAGAATAGTCAACTTTGGAAAATTAGCATATATGACTCCCATTGGTGGATCTGGATGACTGTGAAGGCTCACATGATCCCTTACTTTTGTTTGTAGTTAAGAGCTTTGTTTATGGAGGCATACCATCCCTTTTGTTATATAACTTAAAGCTTCTATACTAGTTTGTAAATGGTTATCGATATGTATCAATGTTTAGAAAATCAATACACTCGAATTTTGTAATTTGATATCTGAATTAGTTATAGCAGTTAGGCAGTTATGGACATTCGCGAGTCTATAAAGAGTCGATGTAATTAGTTGCTTTATTGAAATATATTTCAGATAGAAGGGTTGAGGACCTTATTTGGTATATGCTTGTGTCTCACTCTTGCTATCTTAATATTTCTGGGATTACGTCTTTTGCAAATTAGTACTAAGATAAAAAATTTTGTCCAACTAAATGTTTTGAACCTGAACGTGATGAATACACATCGTAGTACATAAATCTATTAATCTAATTCAGGTTGCATCAAGAACGTCATGGATCTATGTTTAGTACAACTATATGCCATTTGTTGCTTTGATAAGTGGGATAATTGGTGGTGTAGATCCTCCAATTTATTTGTAGTAATACTTAACTACTTATGCAATACAACTATCATAGAGTATCAGAATTGTGTGGATTCTCTGATATGTCTTGTGTAATTGGAGGGGTCTCTAATTCGAATCAGTGTTGAAGTGTAAATTGTGTGCACAAGATTATTAGATATATTGGAATGATGTGTAGATTTGAATAGGCATTTAATTCATGAACACCAGGCGGTATTGGCTGTCTATTCTGAACATCTGCTGATGACTAGTTTATCATTTGTTGATGACCAGTTTATCATTAATTTCACTATATGACACCTTTTCATCAATAACACCTATATCTTCAATCTCTTTGGGGAATGATAACCTCTATACTACACAAGATCTAGCGAAATGAGTCCAGTAAGCTACAACATAAGTTGAATTTTAGAGCCGTTGTCGGGGATCAAAATTGGTCTTAATTGTGATAAAGATATTGTGTAGTGGTTCAAGGAACCTGAAACAAAAATGTCCAGAAGGAATTTTTTTAGAAGCATTTAAGACAGACATTCGCTTAGATTATTCCTAGAACAGGTTGACTATTTTAGAAGACTTATTCCTTTATTTGAGAAAAAAATTATCATTCTCGGGTGTCTTTTAAAAGAAGAATGATAATTTTGTTGGACTGCACGACACGAAACTTGTTATCAAGATATTGTTAGAACAATTAAGAATTATGCATGTCCATGAAATAAGCATGTTGCAATATAAACAAAAGTAATATTCGAATTCAAAGATGTACTAATATCGAGTCTTCTTAATATAATACTACACAAAATTTCAACAACAAATTTCTACATCAAACGGGTTCCGTAATACAGAGACATAATCAAGTTGAACAGGTTTAAAACTGTGCATAATATTAACGACATTGTCAATAATTTTAGTGCCGGAAGATTGCGAACCAGCGGAATACTGTATTCTCCGGAACCAGGTTTTGCTTGTTCTGACTCTGATTCTTTAGAAGACGTCCCTTCCATGTTGGTAAAGTAGTTAGCAGGAGGAGAATTTTCAGAGGTAATTCTAGAGTCTTCATCGACATACTGCAACATTATTACTCTTCTTCTGATCACGTGTCCACCTTTGATTTCACCACGATTAGCCATTTTGACAGAAGCAAGAGAGAGAGCACTATAAGCGGAAGATTGAGATTGAAATGGCGAAGGTGTTAGCAAATTGCGGATCATTTGATGGATTTATAAGCGAAAAGGTTGTTGATTAAAAGATAATCCTAGAATATTTTAAATCATGTGATCAGTCTTTCTGACAAGATTATAATATTTCTCAAAAGATGTGAGCTATCATAAGATGAAAATATCACTTGATTGTACTCAATTGTTGACGCACGAGATCGTGTGAAGGGAGGATTACCATTTCTCTATGAAGTATCCTTTCTAGAGTTGTCGAGAGTCAACTTTCTCTTGCAAAAATGAGAAAAGAATTTCAAAGGTAATAGTCATAATCTAAATTTTTATTTTCATGTTATCTTTTGTAATAATGTGATTTTCATGATTTTGTTGAATTTTTAACAATTATACTTTTTAAATACAAATATAATTAATTATAGAAGTTCAAGAAACCCTTGTAATAGGGTAGGTAGGTATTCAATGAAATTACGTAGGTATATGTAAAGATTTTATGTAAATATACATAGGTGGGATTATGCTCTAGTCCCACCTATGTATATTTAGAACTTTAAAAAATCTTAATTAAAATTTATCATGATTTAAAAAATAATTTTTTCGATACAAAGATTTAAAAAAAAAAACTATAACTTTTGTTTTAAATAAGCGAAATTTTTTTTTAGTTATTATAGTGGTTGTGTATCTAATGATTTTATTTTGAATAGTATTATTATTTAGTATAAGTTAATTTTAAGCTATTTATGAAAATCTATTGATCAAATTTTTGTAGTTTGAATTATTTTCTTGCAAAATACAACATTTTTTTAACATGACAATATATTTATTTGAAGCATTTTAAATTTGATGAATTTTTTGAAAATATTTAAAAATTTTAAAAAAAATGGGTCTCCAAGTCATTTCTCTTTTTTTTGGTCATCATGTTTTATGTAGTAATATACTCTCATGTTACTCTTTTATGATTGTTTTTATTTTACTATTCTCCCAAACTAACAAGCTCGAGAATGAATTCAGCACAGGCTTCACTTTAGCAGCTACTACGTGATGCACTTAGATTTTAGTGAGGATGGCAATGATGTTGGTATTAATGTTAGTAATAATTCTTGAGGACAAAGTAAGTCTTATCTCTGAACGTCTTACACAAGAAAAATATGACAAGTTCCTAGATGTAAAAGAATAAGTTTTTTCCTAGTTGCGAAAGAATAAACCCTAAACCCTAAACACAACTAGGAAAAAAGAAATATTAGAAAACTTGATACCATTTCCTAGATGATGACTAGGAAAATTAACTTTGAAATTTCCTAGATAAGAGACATTATAAACTTTTTCCTATGTAGGAAAATAAGGTTTGCAAAGATTCTTCATATAGGAATATTAACTTTCAAATTTCTTAAATAAGATCTTTTGAGCTTTTCTATATAGGAAAAATAGAGTTTTAAGAAAAAAATTCTCATCTAAAAAATTAACATTTAAATTTTTTTTATAAGATTTCTTTAAATTTTTTCTAAGTAGTAAAAGAAAGTTTGCATTTAAAATTTTCTAGATAATAAGTTACATTTATAAAAAAGTGTATATCAAAAGAAAATGTTTTGTTAAAATAAGATATTTTTTATTTTTTCTATATGTGAAAAGTGAAATATGAAAATATCATAATATAAAAATTTTCTACACAAATCTTTTTGACATATGAAAATCTTTTTCATATTTACAATGTGCATAAATCAACATCTAAAGAATTTAAAAACAAAAATTTACAACGAAAAGATTATTATTGATTTGATACCAATGTTAAAATAATGTTAAATTTAACATGAGTTAGCAATGTATTAAGCGATGCTAATGCATCCTAAAAAGATGGCTCGTCCATTATATGACTATATTCCTACCTAAACAAACACATCAAACAAAGTCAACTTATTAATGTGATACAAAAAACATATGAGCTTGTACAACATTATTTACAAACAACAAAAAGAATAAAATGAAAAAAATATGAATTATTTAACCCATACACCATGAATAAGACACTTAGAGAGAGAAAAAAAAAAGATTACCTCATCAAAAAACTCCGTAATGTCTTTTATATGCTATTAAATAAAAATAAAATTTTAGAATCTTGTCATAAAAGAATCACATAATGTGAATATGAATAGAAAACATTTGAACAAAAGAATCTTACAACACCCTGGGGAAATTCAGAAAGAGATGGACGATAACATTCTTCATCCTCAACCTGAAAATGGTACATAACACATTTCATGATCAAACATATTTTTTTGGATTAGCTTTCAAGTTATTTTTTTGTATATTGACATGGTCATAAATAAATATTTGAATCAATAAATACTTACTGCATTTGCAAAATGCTCCCAGAAGATGGCAATGACAACTTTTCAACAACTATATCATTAGGCTATGAAGAAATATCAATGCAACATGCTATACGTGTTTCCATTACTTGTGACAAAAACCAACAAAACAACATATTTTCTGAATACAAGCATATAAATTCGAACTCTACTTTACTCAAACTACTCACTTGAAAAACTTTCTCAACGACATCATTTGACGTGCTAGGCAGGCTTTGGTTTCTTCTCACATGTTTTCTCTTGGATTGGATGCCCATCCACACATATATATCTTCAATCCTCCATATATAACTTATTCCAGAAAAAATTAAAGGCTTTATGTCATTTCTTTTGTTGCTAATAAAATTCTTTATCGAATCTTGCAACTCCTTACTATTTTGGAGATCTAAATTTGATGTGTTGGGCAAAGCATCTTTTAGCCAAGAATTAGCATAGCATGAAGATGACAATTCTTTGACATGGTTTGATTTGGAGTAAAGATTTTCGAGCTTGCAAAAACTTTGCTCGCATACAACTGGCATATTTGATGAAAGTAAGATGCATAAGCTAGTTGATGGCTCCAACCAAATCACCTATCAAGAGCCGAGAATAAAGACAATCTTGATCTTGAGGAGGAGCAAGAGCCAAGTGTACCAATCACTCCAAGAAGATCATCAAGGGTAAGAAAGGAGCCAATAAGACTCACATATCAAGACAAGCGCAAGCAAGTCGAGGGTAATCCATCTTCATCACTTGCACTCATTTCAAGTTTTGAAGGATGTTCAATTGTAGAAGATACATTAAGTTCCAAAGTGTGGTTTCAAGTAATGTTAGATGAAGTGCTTTGAATCTGGCAAATGGCACATGGATCCTTTTTGATAGACTTCTAAAGAATCTGATCGGATGTAGATGGGTTTTTAAGTTAAAACTCAACTTGGATGGAAGTCTAAGCAAGCACAAGGCAAGGTTATTCTCCAAAGAATATGCCCAAGAGAGGGGCATAGATTCTGAAGAAACTTTTACACCCATGGCCAATATGGTCACCATAACTTTCTTCACATTTTGTTTTTCCAAATGGATGTTCTTAATGCATTCCTTAATGGTTATTTGGAGGAGGAAATCTTCATGGAGCAAGCCCAAGGCTTCATCAAGCTCGGGATGGAAGGTAAAATATGTCATCTTCAAAGGAGCTTGTATAGCTTGAAGCAAGCATCAAGGTCTTGGAATTCAAGACTCAATGGTTTTATTGTTTCTATAGGATTCACTCAAAGTGAGTATGATTCACGCTTGTACATAAATTTTCATGTAAATGGCATTGTACTTTTATTGATTTATGTAGATCAGATCATACTTAGTGGTGATAACAATGATGGCATAGAGAAAACCAAGAAATATCTATCTCTAGAGTTTAAGATGGTAGATCTTGGTCAACTTCACTTCATATTGAGCATAGAAGTACTTAGAGGTTCATATTCATCTGCATTAGTCAGTCTAAGTATGCTCAAAGTTTTCTCAATATATATCACTCTTTATAGGAAACTTTAAGGCTCCTTAATGCGGATTACCATAACTAGGCCTGATCTATGCTTTAGTGTGTGTATATGCAAGATCCATTGATCATACATTGGAAAAGTGCAAAAAGGATCTTGAGATACTTTTTGGCCACTCTAGATTATAGAATTCTCTATAGAGGGGGTATCATTGATTTGCATGCCTTTAGTGACTCGGATCTTAATCTTTTTGGATCTTACTCAGGTGCTTTCTCCATCATTTCTAGGATCAAGTGGACTTATTTTGCTGCATTTTCAACAAAATTTAGTTATGTTGAGTGATAGGGCCAATCTCTTCTACAAGGGCCTGAACTTGGGCAATTTAAATATCCTAAATCTGAGATTGATCAATTTTGGTTGCTTGATTCATTATGTGGAGCCTTTGAATTTATCACTCTATGAACAATTTAAGTGATAACAACCAAAATTGAGCTAACTCTATTGACAAACTTGAAATTCGACCTTTCTCTTATGATATGGATCAATAACATTGAGAATAGAAAGTTGGAGTTATCTCATGCAATAGGGCAAATTTCATCATCACAATGTTCAACTCAAGCTATCTAAATATAACTTCACTCCGTCACATCTTTATTTTTTCTCTCTCACATGGGCTAGCTCAACTCCTGCTCTTCTAATCTCATTATGTGCCACTTCATTTGCAATCTCATTTGTGCTATTTATCCAATTTGCAACTGATCCTCGCTTTCATATTATTTCTTCCTAATCTTTGTTGAATTTCACACGTGTGGACTGTCCACTACATGTACTTGTGATCTCCTAAGGTGTGTAGATGCACCAAGATCAAGACTAGATTGAGATTCAAGATCAATCTTGAATCCTATGGCAAAAACACACTACTACATGCATTCAATCACTTCCAACTCTCACTCACACGTGTGGGAAGTATTCAAAAAATAATCTAAGTAAAAACAAGCTGCTCTCCTCGGGTAGAGAGAGAAAATACATCATGAGCTCTCGGGTAGAGAGAGAAAGCTAGAAATTCAATAACTCACAAAATCCATGAAATCACCAAATCAATTAGCTTCAAAATGAGGAGTACAATGATACTAGTAGGTCCACGAGCTACCACTATGCTTAACTATGATTGGACCATATTTTGTCACGTGTTGATCCTATTGGATCATTGATCTATGCACCTCTTAATTCTATTGGACTATATTTAAGCACACCTCAATTTCCTATTGGACCTCACAAGGTTCCACCTCTAAATCCTATTGGACCTCTTGGGATTCATCAAACAAAAACTTTACACTTGTCTACACTCTAATTAGCAAGTGTTTAGCCTCTTACTCTGTTTTGGCTCAATAGTGGCATTACAAGTGGAAATGCATAATTTGCCATCTATGCCAAATTTATTCCTATCAACATTCTACACCTAGATGCTTGATGTAAAAAACATAAGACCCCTATATCTAACATAGATAATTTTTTTCGATTCTTCACACTCCTCCTAAAAAATTATCTATGAAGATTTGAGCATTGATCTTGATATAACTCCAAGATTAGATCTATGCTTGATGTAAGCACTTTTGCTCAAAGGCCTGGTGAGTAGATCGGCAATACAAGAGGACGAGTTGACATGCTCCAAATAGATTTCTCCTCCAATAAGCTTTTCTCTCACAAAATGGTGTGCCACTTCTATGTGCTTGCTTCTTGCATGAAATATGGGATTATTGGCAAGAGCTTGGGCCGAGATGTTATCACACTTGATCATTGGTAGATCATCCTCCTTGATGCACTTTAGTTCCATTAATAACCTCTTGATCCAAAGAACTTCTTTGGTAGTTGTAGTGAGTGCTTTGTACTCGGCCTCACATGAAGAGAGAGATATAGTATCTTGCTTTTTGGAAAGCCAAGATATTAGATTGCCTCCAAGAAAGATATTGTATGCACTAATAGACTTTCGATCCATCTTGTCACTTGCAAAGTCCGAATCCGAGTAGCCAATAATGGATAGATCTTCACTTTTATAGAGTAGACCATAATCACAAGATGAAGATACATATCTTAGAATCCTCTTGGCCATCTTCCAATGATGGATCTTAGGATCTTGCATAAATTGACTCAATTTGTGCACACAAAAACTAAGATCGGGCCTAGTAATGGTAAGCCAAATCAAGGAGCCTACAAGACTCCTAAAAAGTGTGATGTCCTCAAAGGATCTTTCATCACCTTTATTAGGATCTTTTACAATTTGCTCCATTGGAGTATCTATGCTCTTAGAATTTTCCATATGGAATTTTTTCAACATAGAGTGAGCATATCTAGATTGGCATATAAAGACATGATTTTCATAAAAATCAATTTCTAGGCCTAGGATGTAATGTATCTCTCCTAGATCTTGAATTTTAAACTCACATCCAAGTACGAGCTTGGTTTCATCAACTAGCTTGATACAACTTCCACAAAGAATAATGTCATCAACATAAATTAGAAGAATGACAATATTGCTACCAACAAACTTTAGATACATGGAAGGATCATAGTCACTAAGAGTAAATCCTAGTGAGATAAGAAAAGAGTTAAGTCTTGAATACCATGATCTTGGTGCTTGCTTGAGTCCATAAAGACTTTTGAAGAGCAAGCACACTTTGGACTCATCCTTGATGAATCCTTGTGGTTGTTCCATATAGATCTCCTCCTCAAGATAACCATTTAGAAAAGCATTGGATACATCTAATTGGAACACCTTCCACTTGAAAAAATAAGCAAGAGAAATAAGAATTCTTATTGTCACCATCTTTGCTATGTAGGTTTAATCACATTGGGTTACAACGCATGTTGTATTTGTGGACCACTTTTGGAGGGTCGACATAGCACAAATATGTTAAAAAAAGTGGTGTATGAAAATCATCCCAAATACTTGCAGCCTAATCATCCTTGTCGATGAATTGTGCATTCTTTGGAATGGTATTCACGATTATGACATCTCGAGACCTTTACAACAAAGGAACTTCGTTGTTCGTGGAATTCTAATGTCGACGTCTAAAAAATAAACTAAAAATAAATGAATTCGAATACTTATATTAAATATTGAGATAAAAATATAACTCAAAATTAAAACATAAGAGCACTTTGATAATTCACAAATATTGTGGAGTATTTCACAAATATTTTTTTATAAATTGAAAAAATGTGATATGTGAGAATAGGCAAATTTCAAAAGCTACAAAAATAAAGTACTGTGATGATCCAAATGAAATTCAAATTGGAAGTCTTGTTGCACTTTTAGCTTCAAAAAATAAAAAAGAACATCCATTTTGGATTGTCAAAGTTTTTGAGTTCAATCAAGATAGTAATCAGACAAAAGTATTATGTGTCTTTTGGTTACGCATCACTTCAACACCAATTTTTTTTGAGAAGGTACGAATTTGAAATGTTGCAAGTAGATCCGATAGGCAAGAGAAAGTGATTGTCAAAAAATCAACCAAGAGTCGATGATTTGAATTTACAAGATGTAGATGTTTTGACCTTTAATTTTTAAGTTAACAATAACCAATCATCTACTAAAGTCAATTAGATCCATATTGAGGGAACAACTTGGATTAATGGAACAATCATCAATTTCAAACTTGTCAGTAATAGAGAAAAGTTGACTTACAACGTTCCTTGTCAACATTGGATACTGATTTTGAGAAAAATATGTCAGTTGACTCTGATGAGAAATCGTGTCTTCAACTTTATTAGCTAAAAACGAGAGTGTTTAGAATATGTCAAGTTGTGAATTGAGAGACATCAGTGAAAATTCCTTAGAAAATGTAAGCTTATGTTTAATTTGGTTTATGTACTATGTAGGTTTAATCACATCGGGTTACAATGCATATTATATTTGTGGACCACTTTTGGAGGGTCGACATAGCACAAATATGTTAAAAAACGTGGTGTATGAAAATCATCCCAAATATTTGCCGCTTGCTCATCCTTTTCGAAGGTCGCAAAGGCGATTTTTTGGTGGGCGAGGAGATAATCCTCTAACT
The DNA here is from genome assembly GCA_029204225.1 of Diphasiastrum complanatum. Classification (NCBI taxonomy): domain Eukaryota; kingdom Viridiplantae; phylum Streptophyta; class Lycopodiopsida; order Lycopodiales; family Lycopodiaceae; genus Diphasiastrum; species Diphasiastrum complanatum. The sequence continues at coordinate 18,752,949 of CM055114.1, read as the reverse complement.
ACACCACCATCCCCCCACGCATGGGAGTAGCGAAATGGCATGGTGAGTGGCTTAAACATCACGACGTTAATTCTTCATGGAATGAATCCATTGATGGTATGAAACGGTTGTCTATTTTTCATAAATTACCCTATTGGAGGAATTTATTGATAAACCATCTATTGGATCTTATGCACATATTCAAAAATGTCGGTGAATCCTTATGGAACCACATCCTTGGCATAAAAGACAACTTCGCAGCTCGTAAAGATCTACAAGCGGCCGATGTGGAAAGACCCTATTGGATTCAATACACCGAAGGTGGAGATGAGATTCTACCTAGCATGTCGTGGATTTTTTCAAAAGAGCAACTCTCATATGTTAAACATGTCATACAACAAATAAGAACTCTAATAAACTATGCACATTCTTTATGCAAATCATTTACGAAAGATGGTAAATTAAGTGGATTGAAATCGCATGATTGGCATATGATGTTGCAATTCATACTTCCACTCTCTATTCGAGGTCTCTTCAACGATAACGTACGAAATACCTTTACCATTTTTTATCGACATTAGGTTTGTATATTTTTCTAAGCACTTGTATAAATATGTGTTATTTCAATACTTTTATGTGTTAAACAACCTAATGTACTATCAATCTTGCAGGTGGATTTCCTCAAAAGAAAAAAAAAAAAGTGAACTAGATTCCATGAAAATCCAAATGATCGAAAAGGTATGTTTGTTGGAAAGAGATTTTCCAACTTTCTTTTTGGATATACAAGTTCATCTTCTAGTGCATTTGGTCGAAGAAGTATCGATTGTAGGAACACGAGATGGATGTTCTACCTTGAGTGCTTTATAAAATTTTTGAAGGGCTTTGTGAAACAAAAGGCAAGGCCAGAAGGTAGCATTCCTTCATGGACATCATTCTCTATTGGAGTCTCAAAAGTTCCTTGTTTGTAGCTGGATTTTTTAGACACTTCTAAAAGCTCTCATTCATCTATCAAGAGAGTTGTAAATAGATCAAGCTAAATTTGAGGAGGAGTGTGAAGAATTGCCAAAAGTTGGCAAATCTAGCTTGATAAAAAACCATGTAGACTAGTTTAAATTGTGTACACAAGTTGGTCCCACACATGTGAGGCCATGATGCCACGTGGGAAACCCATCCTAATGTAGGTTAGGTCAAGTCAAGAGAGTTGGTCATGTCTATTTGGTGGTCATCCCTACTTTATAGGACCTACACCTAAGTTTAAGGTGAAAATTTGACCAACTAGCTACCTACCAAGCATAACTCTAGGATCTAGGCTAGGGTTTCATTTTAGGTCAAGGAGATGAGTTAACTTCCTTATTACATGCTGGAAATCCACCTAACTTCAAGAAGGAAGTCGAATTTGCTATGTATTCCCTCTCTCCATAGTGAGAAGATAGAAAATTTTTGGAGCTCATTGGCAATCTCAAGCTAGTTCACTATGTACATTGAGTTTTTGTGATCCAAATGAAACCAAATCAATTTTTACTTGTTTCTCAGGTTGAAGGCCATACTACAGCCTGTAGTACCCACGTGTGGGCTCGGATTTCAATGTTAATTAATGCTTTTGATTGTTAATGTTTGTTGTTTGTCAAATTGCCAATCTAGATTAACTTCTGTCTAGTTTTTTTAAAGATTGTTAAGCAAGCATCCAATCACTCTTGTGGATCTTTTGTAGATCCATTTATGGTCCTAAAGTACAGTACTTTCACAAAACTATGTACCAAATGTCAAGTTGTCTTAGGACAAACTTTTCTTAGTTTCTCCTTTACTTTTGGTACCCTCACGCAAGGTACACCTTTCTTCTTTACACTCAAGTGCAACATCAATGGTTGAAAATTATTATAAATAATTTTTTTCTCAGTGCCATATAATAAACTGTGAAAGTACTGTACTTTAGGACCATAAATGGATCTACAAAAGATCCACAAGAGTGATTGGATGCTTGCTTAACAATCTATCAAAAAACTAGACACAAAAAAGTTGATCTAGATTGGCAGTTTGACAAACAACAAGCATTGATCAACATTGAAATCCGAGCCCACACGTGTGTACTAAAGTCTGTAGTATGGCCTTCAACCTGAGAAACAAGTAGAAATTGATTTGGTTTCATTTGGATCACAAAAACTCAATGTACATGGTGAACTAGCTTGAGATTGCCAATGAGCTCCAAAAATTTTCTATCTTCTCACTATGGAGAGAGGGAATACATAGCAAATTGGACTTCCTTCTTGAAGTTAGGTGGATTTCCAGCATGTAATAAGGAAGTTAACTCACTCTCCTTGACCTAAAATGAAACCCTAGTCTATTTCCTAGAGTTATGCTTGGTAGGTAGCTAGTTGGTCAAATTTTCACCTTAAACGTAGGTGTAGGTCCTATAAAGTAGGGATGACCACCAAATAGACATGACCAACTCTCTTGACTTGACCTAACCTACATTAGGATGAGTTTCCCATGTGGCATCATGTCCTCACATGTGTGGGACCCACTTGTGTACACAATTTACACTATTCTACATGGTTTTTGATCAAGCTAGATTTGCCAATTTTTGGCGATTCTTCACACTCCTCCTCAAATTTAGCTTGATCTATTTACAACTTTCTTGATAGATCAATGAAAGCTTTTAGAAGTGTCTAAAAAATCCAGCTACAAAGAAGTGATCTGTAAGAAAGAACCTTCTTCCCTTAGAACAGCTAGATCTAGCCCCTGACAAGCCTGCGAAGGTTAGTTCCCAACAGAGGCGTCCAACGAAACAGAACGATGCATAACTAATAATAATTTTATTAGCTTTCAGCACCAGTTTAAAATCAATTGTAACGAATTAGGCATTATATTATTTTGAGGCAAACTATTTTCAAATTCAGTTTTGTGGCTACCTCTTGAAGGAGTTGGATTTTTATAGTAACATTCCATCGACTCAAATCAAGCTTGTTGTGTTGTCTCCCTTGAAGTCCATGCTAGAAGAACAAAAGGCGCAAAGAGAACATCGTGAGATTGATCCATTTGTCTCATTAAATTTTTTGGAATCAAGTATTCAAGCAGCTTATCATTTTTTTGGTGAGTTTGATCAACATTGGTGGATGGACTTTTTTGAGGAACAAAAAATCAGTTTGCCCAATCTCGATGCAAAGTGAGAAACGTGAAATTTATGTGGGCTCAAGGAAGAATAGGCAAAGTGTAAAAGCTGCAAAAATGAAATGGCGCAATGATTTGAATGAAATCCAAATTCAAAGCCTTGTTGCACTTCTAGCTTCAGAAAACAATGAAGGACATCCATTTTGAATTGCCAAAGTACTTGGTTTATTCAAAACGTCAATCAAACAAAAGTACTATTTGTCCATTGGTTGCGCACCACTTCAACAAATGCCTTTTTGGGAAGGTACAAACTCAAAATGTTGCAAGTAGATCCAAAGGGCAAGAGGAAGAGATTGCCAAAAAATCAACCAAGAGTCGACAATTTGAATCTACAGGATGTAGATGTTTTGGCATTTAATTTTGAGTTAACAGTGACCAATTATCTACGAAAGTCAACAATATCTATATTGAAAGAACGACTTGAATTACTAAAAAAACCATCATCTTCCACTCGTCATCAACAGCTGATTTACAAGGTTTTTTGTCAATATTAGATGCGGATTCTGAGGAAGATATGCCAGTTGACTCTAATGAAGAAGACGGGTCTTGCACTTCATCAGCTGAAGACGAGAGTATTGAGAATATGTCAAGTTCTGAATTGAGAGGCATCAGTGAAAATTCCTTAGAAAATGTACTTAAAAAAGAGAATGTGCAAATAGAATTTAAGTTGTTTTGTATTTCAATGGGATTTCGAGTTTCAAAATCATTTATTCTCTTGAATTATTATTTCATTTGTAATTATGATGGTTTTATGAAGTTTGCAACAAAAAACTTGTAGTTCTTTATTTAAAATATGCATTTTTTGGCTTTTTTTAAAAACAAAATTTAGAGATGTTTTAAAAATTTCCATGATTTTGGCCTAAAACTAGGACCATTAAAAAACACCAAAAAAGATTATTCTTTTGCAGGTCAAAGTCCCAAAACAAATGTCATTGTGTTATAACCATAGCTAAGATCAGAGTAATATCATATATAAACCGTAGCTAACAAACACAAGAGATCATCATACATAAACATAGCATCAAATCAAAGTAATATATATATATATATATATATATATATATATATATATATATATATATCTCACAATCACAAAAACACACACATTTCAAATCTTGATCATAGTTTACACTTGATTAATAATCTAAAACCATTATATGTATTATCAAATCAAAGTAAACTATATATGTCCAACAATCACAAAACATGCACATCTCAAATGTTCATAGTTTAAGAGTGATTAATATTGCTAGAAGGACCATGGATCATTATTTTAATGGGCACAATGCACCATGTGCACAATGGGTATAGAAGTTGGGACCCATTGCCAACGTTAGTAGTGAACAATTTGATGACTAGAAGAAATGTGTATTGATGTGCCATATAAAGGGAGATGTAGGCTCAAATGCTAGTCAACAGGTAGAAATGGACATCTAGAGCCCACCTGCTCAAAATTGGCTTGGCTTACAATGTGCATATATAATGTAAATGTTGTGCATAAATGCTAGCTCAAATTCAATACCCTTCCAAAAATAAAATGAAAGACAATGTACCAGTATAACAAAGAAATGTTTAATCCACAACAAGTACTAAAATTGTATGAAGGAAAAAAGTTTCTTCTTTGGTGTAGTTGTTTATTATATGGCACTGAGGAAAAAAATTATTAGTAATGATTTTCAACCATTGATGTTGCACTTGAGTGTAAAGAAGAAAGGTGTACCTTGCGTGAGGGTACCAAAAGTAAAGGAGAAGTTAAGAAAAGTTTGTCCTAAGACAACTTGACATTTGGTACATAGTTTATCGTGCATTTTGCAATTATGAGCTCTTCCAAGAAGAATATTTACCACAAGACTGCAACTTTTATCGAATTTGTGTATGTTTGGTGGAATGCATTAGTTGCATTGTAAAACATTTTTTTTATGTCCATTTTTCCACATGCAATGAAAACCGGCATTTTAAAATGTATGACGGTTCTGTATACAAGCATTTACATGTTTCTATAGGTAAAAGTGCTAAGAAAAATGAGAAGTTTGTTAAAATTGGCAAAAGCTAACTTGATCAAATCTTGTAAATACCATTATGACTAGTACATATAATCATTAGACATGTGTGGAGCCTGTTCCCATGTGTGAAATAAATACATTATTCATTTAGATGAGTCATATAGGTTGTACATACCATTTCATTTGAGATCGTGGCTAAAATGGCCAAAATCTAGTTTTCTAGCTATATGCCACTTGGCATCATTTTATTGGTAGGAAAAGTTATTTCACATGGATAGGAGTGATCTCACACATGCCAAGGACTGCTCACATGTGTGAAAACATCAGTAGTAGGTGAGATCCAACTTGTAGTAGATATTTGTGCAGGTCCCTATAAATTAGGAAAATTGCCTAAAATCAAGGGAGGTGGCTATAAGTTAGGAAACTTGGTCCATGTGCCATATTGATGATTATTGGTGGATCCTTTGATGAGTAGGCATTCTCACACGTGCCAAATCAGCTGAGTAAGCATCAGCTCTTGTGTATATATGGTGGCTCATTTGGCCATAATTGACATGGAAGCTAAATCTTGGTTTTGGAGCAATTCTAGAGTTTTCTCTCTATGTCTTGTGTTTTTATGCATTGATTGGGTTCTAAGCTTAGTATACTTTATTCTCAGCCTACTTTCCGTACTCTGATAGGTTTTCACACGTGTGAAACCAGCAAGTACAAGTTTTGATCAATAATGATTGTTCTTGTTAGATTTATTCATCTAGATTTGATCTAAATGCTATCTAATCTTGTGTAGATTGATAGGTTGATCTAATCTAACATCCAATCACACTTGTGGATCTGATTCAGATCTATTCTTGGTCCATTTTGCTATACTTTGACAAAGTTCAATAATATGCAGTTTTTTTTAGAATAACTTAAAAGAGATTTTCCAAGCACTAGAAGAATCTCTCAAAAACATATATACATGACATCACTTGAGTATTTTGCTTAAAGTTAAGAGAGTAGTAGGATCTATGCTAATTATGTGCTCAGTGTCAAGGCTTGATGACTACATAATTACAATTTACTCCCCTCTGCAGTTATAAACTCAATACCAAGAGAAGATCTTAGACGTGACACAAGATTTATAGTGCACATATTTCAACACCAGAGTCGTCACAAAATGCACACAAAAGTGTGCAATTCAAGCAATTATTCCTAAAACGATATCTCATAAACTATGATGAATCCATAGAACCCACAGTTCCTGGAACCGTGGGTCCCAAGAATCGTGCCACGGTTCATGTAATTAATTACTTAATTTTGTTTTTGGTCCATTTTCCCCCTTTTTGGGTCTATTTTTGGGGGTGTAGGGAAGTAAGAAAAGCCATTAATTAGTTAATTAATTAATTGAATGCTATGGTGGGGAGGACACTCCCTTCCAGAAAAAAGAATTAAATTCCCTAAACCATTCTAGGTTTTTATAAGATTTTTTTGGCTCTTTATGGGCTGTCTTTGGGTATGGGAAGCAAAAAAAAAATTAATTAATCAATTAATTATTTAACGGTTCACCACGGTTGATGGTCCCAAACTTTGTGAACCGTACGTGTCCAAAAACCATGGTGAACCGTTAACGGTTCACTAATACTATGGATGAATCACATAAAATCCCTTCACATGTGTGTTCTTCATATATACATTTACCGATTGTAAATTTTTACACCTTTATTTTGAGCAACTTATATGTAAGATATGATGTGTCTTTGCGTATGTTGTCGTTAATCATTGATCACCAATGCCTTTTCGATCATTATACTTCCTTTTGCCATTTTTTTCTCATTTTTTGGTCACTATGTCTGTAAAAATTGCTTATTGATTCTTGTTGATGCTATTGCAACTTAACAACGTAGTTATTTGGTTCGGTTTGTATCAATCAAAAAGCTCACGATAGTGTTTCTAACTTCTATGCTACAATACCATGATTTTGTATTCCTAGTAACTGTAACTTCAATTAAGCTATTAATAATTGACTATGTGATTTGGTCTTTCTATATTATACAATTTGGCACTAGTTGAGTATGTCACAATGAGTCTCATAAAACACTTCCTCTTAAATTTTAGCCTAGTATGCCAAGATAATTATTCTTATCTATCCCAATTTGACAAAGAGTTTGAAAGCTAAAATTAAAATAAGGTTTTTAAGTTGAAAGTTAAGTATGAATGTTCTTGCACGATCTTGTACCACCTTGGTTGATGCCAAGTTCATTTGTATTGAAGTACAAATGTCGCATTTTGAAAATGAGCTAGATTTGCAAAGTGACACTTGCTTAAAGACAGTCCTCCAGAGTCTACTAAGTGTAGAGTGTGAAATGCTTTTGTATCCTAAGCTTGACAATGTGATGTTGACTTCACGTAAAATATCTTGTTGCTTATAAACTCCTGCCAAAACGAGTTGACTGTCCCTATCGCCCTCAAATGTTGTTCTGCTCCTATGAGGCATAATCTCTGCATTGTTATCTACATAGTCTTGAATAATTGCTTTGGCCATATCCATGTGTTCCCATGCTCGTAGTATTATTCCTTTGTTTTCATGTGTTGCTTTCCTAGTCCCTTGCTCATAGGAAGCTTTGTACCTGTGAAATGAAGCCTTTGATATTCCATGTATTGTGTACCATGCTTTTCCACATATAGTTCTCCCAAAAAATAACATAGTTATACCTCTTTGTTTTCCTTCCTTGTTCTGTGAGGCTTGAAGCATATCATATACATATGTAACCCTGTCAGACGAGTTTTGTCCCCAATATTGTTGTCGAGCTTCTTCAATCTTTTTCCTCTCCACATGTTGGCAACAATTCTTATCACAACAATCAACAACTGAAACTGCACGAATGCTTTCAGACATTAAGAGACGTGGAATCTTTGATGGGTTTGAGTTACTCTCATTTTTTGATGTCTTTCTATTGACCATTCTATAACTTCTTTCCTTGCAACTTGTGTAGATTTTGCAGTATCAATTTGCATAGTTGATAACATATCTTGTTCGTGTAGGTAAAAATTGATGTCATCCTCTTGTTGATGGTCAATAAGCTTACCGCCATCCTCCAGTGTCACTTGTGTGATTGGCCATTTTAAAAGCTGAATATGAACATTTCCCACTTCATTAACTTCATGGATCACATTATCAATTTGATATATCAAGTTTCCATAAATTTTAAAGATAGTGATACCAACATGATCATTTTCGAGCTCCTTATAATCAATTGCCTCATGGGGGTATGCGAATAAGATTTATCCCTCAGCAACAACCTGTGTGTGATCAAAAGACCAAAGAAGAACCTTTTGATTCACCCAATCTTCACGTGTTTTACTTGTATGTATGACAAGTTGCCTTGATTCACATGCTTCCTACAAACACTATTTATGTCCCACAAGACAAAAGATCTAATTGCCTGCTCTAACAATGAAGCATCTGTAGTTGGGTAAGGAAGCATGGCATCCTTGACTATTGCCTTTTCGATAATTACAGAAATCCTGCTTTGCTCAAGGGTTAAGTTACAAACTGTAGTAGGGTCATTAGAGTGGATAGATCCCTCTCCAACAACTTTACCACCAATACTCAAGGTCACAATGTCTCCTTTTTGTATCCCCATCATCTCTGAAATGAAGACAATACACAATTTTAGAGCAAGACAACAAAAATACATCTTTAAGAAATAATTAGACAAAAAATACATAAGAAATATTGGAATTGGCTATTAGAAGGTCTAGAAGAGAAAAAGAAATCTAAATTTGATTCTTTGAACTCCAAATTATGAAATTCAAACCATCACCAATTTCATGGGCTTTGCCTGTGAAAAAGTGGGATGAATTTTAAAAGACTACCCATTTTCATGAATTATCAATTCACAAAATAAAGTGGAGATGAATAGAATGTTAAAATAGAATATTAATATTTCATCTCTTATAGACAAGTTCATGAAGGTAGACGAAAGCAAAGAACATGACTCCCCGCTTGGTAAGTAAGTGTTTTGTGAAGTCCTAGCAAACTATTTATGTCTATTTCACTCACTCTTGATGAAGCAAAGATAAATAGCATGGACAAGGATATAAATAGATTAAATCCTCGACTTTGGCCTACCATACACGACATAAATCCCAACAAAGGGAGTCTTAAGATAATAGAATATAATAAATAATTTTGGAATTAAGAAGAGTGAACAAGATTGAGGTAAAAAAATAATCAAAACTATGCTCCCAAGAGGTCACCCACTAGTAGGCTAGTTATCTCCACTTCATTCATTCAATCTTGACGGACATAGTCCGTCAACATGGAGAGAAGAAAGGACAAGGAATCATCAACATAGGTTTAGCTGCTAGTTGTCAACCAATGCCCACCAATGTGCCATATTGAACGTATTTGCAAAACATTCATACTTAACTTTCAACTTAAAAACCTTATTTTAATTTTAGCTTTTAAATGACATGTGTATATGAACGATACATTTTAAAGTATTAATTAATAAAAAAAATTAACCTTATTTTAAATACAATTTTTATGTATTATTATAAGACGTTGAGTGAAAGGCAACTAAAACTTGTACCTTGTATTCAAAAGGTAAATTTTGGAAGTTACATCCAATTTAATTTTTTAATGTATTATAGAAGTCATATAAAAGTGAAAATCAAAACAAGCCTTTCAATCTCAAATGTGGGTGTGCATGTCAAATTCCAAGCTTTGCGCACAAGGTGTTAGATAACTAAAAAAGAATGTCATGCAAAAAGAAGCTAACAAGAAAAGGAATAGAAAAAGAAAACATCAAGTGGGACAAGCGCTTAGTAGGGTAGTTACCTGTACTTCATTCATTACTGACAAACGTTGTCTTGTTAATATAGAGAGAAGAAAGGAGAAAGAATAGAACAAGATAATCTCAAGTGGGAAAGGGGCCTTACTAGGATAGTTATCTCTACGTCATTCAATCTTGACGGACGTTGTCCATCAACATATCGAGAAGAAATGAGAAAGAAGAAGAAGGAATCCTCACACGCAAAGAAGTGGATGTACGCATTAATGTATCCGCCAGTGTTATATATATTTTTCATACCATTAGGCTTAAGGGTTACAATTATCCTTGAGGTAAGATTATATGGCCACTTCAACATACTAATATGAAATATACTATGAATTTTTTAAAGATATAAAAGGTCAAAGGCACATGAAGTTCTATTTGAGCACTATCCTAATACAAAAAAAAACCAAAACTATGTTACAAACAAGCCGCTCATCCTAGTTTTGTGCTAGGAAACACATGCTCAACCTTTTAGTTTCCAAAAAATGAGAAGCACCAAAAGCCTTTCAAGGGTATAAGTAAATATATATAGGAGAAACAGGACCTTCTTTTTTTTTTTTTTTTTTTTTGTGGGGGGGGTCCACCTGTCCCACTGCCTTCTATGGCACAAGCCAATGCAAAAAATAAAACCAAAAAAACAAAAGCACACCAAACCAAAAACACCCCGAAAGCCCACCAAGCCAAAAGCAACAAAAAACCAAAGCCCACCAAGCCAAAAGCAAAAAAAACCACAAACCCATGAACGCACCAACCCATACACATAACCCACAAACCATTCCGAAAGCCCATTCCAGAAATACCAAAAAAAAACAAAAAAACAAGACCCTTTGCATACCACCCATGCAAACAACAACAAAGACCAATCTACAAGCCCCCAAAAAAAAACAAAACAAAACCCATTCAAGATGCCCACAAACCCATGCAAAAAAACCCATTTGGAAACCCAAAAACCCATTAAATACAAACAAAACACAAAACCCCAATAAAACATGCTAAAAAACCCCAAATCCCATGCCTTCTAATATATTTCTCACAGCACCCCGCAATAAATACAGCATAAAGGGCCGCTACAAAACTGAAAGTTGTGGATTTTGGTAGAAGGATTAGACACTAATAGCTAAGTTTAAAGAGGAGAGGGCCAACACATTGAAATATCAATAAAGTGCTTATGAGGAGTTTAAACCTAAACTAGAAAATTTGAACTGAGAAATTTTGGAGGGAATTCGTTTTGAGATAAAATTTGAATTAAACAATTTAAATTTTATATTAAATTGTTATTTAATGGAGTGGACAATTAAAAGTCCTCACCACCACAAACTAAGTAAACAATTAAAGGCCCTCACCAACCACATGGAGCGCGGTAGCCCATCACCATGCTTCCCTCCTCCTTGACGGACGTCGTCCGTCAAGCATGCATGAAGTAGACAAGGTTGTTGCACTAGCCTTCATTATTCACATAGAGCACATGTAGGCTGCCCTTCACATTGCTTCTCTCCATCTTCATGACAAGCATGAATGCAATACACAAGGTATAGAAAAGGTTTTATGCACTAGACCTCATTAAACACATACATCGCTTGTGGGTAGCCCTTCATCATGTTTCAATCTACCTTGAAAAATGCAATCCATCAAGCATGAATGAATTAGACAAGGTTGTACACACTAGTTAGCACGTACCTTCCATGTGAGCACTCCTTCTTCTCCATGCTCCCCTCCTTGACGAACGTTGTCTGTCAATCTATGAACCCGTTGAGCAATGAATGAAGTAGACAAGGTTGTTGTGCTAGCCCTCACCATACTTCACCTCTCATTAAGCACGTACATCCCATGTGAGCACTCCTTCTCCATGCTTCTCTCGTACTTGACGGACGTCGTCACTGCTTCTTCATGCTTCCCTCTTACTTGATGGACGTCGTTCATCAAGCATGCATAAACTAGACAAGGCAGTTGCACTAGCCCTCACCATGCTTCATCTCTAATTAAGCACATATATCCCATGTCAACACTGCTTCTCCATGCTTCCCTCCTACATGACGGACGTCGTTCATCAAGCATGCATGAATTAGACAAGGTTGTTGCACTGTGCTTCATCTCTCATTAACACATACATCCCATGTGATCACTCCTTCCCTGTGCTTCCCTCCTACTTGATGGACGTTGTCCATCAAGCATGCATGAAGTGGACAAGGCTGTTGCACTAGCCCTCACCATGCTTCACCTCTAATTAAGCCCCTACATCCCAGTCATCACCCCTTCTTCTCCATGCTTCTCTCCTACTTGATGGATGTCGTCCGTCAATCATGCATGAAGTAGACAAAGCAGTTGCACTAGCCCTAGCCATGCTCTCTAATTAAGAACATATATCCCATGTCAGCACTGCTTCTCCATGCCTCCCTCCTACTTAATGGATGTTGTTCGTCAAGCATGCATGGAACAGACAATGTTGTTGCACCATGTTTCACCTCTCATTAACACATACATCCCATGTGCACTCCTTCCATGTGCTACCCTCCTACTTGACGGACGTTGTCCATCAAACATGCATGAAATGGACAAGGCTATTGTGCTAGCTCTCACCGTGATTCACCTCTCATTAAGCACCTACATCCCATGTTAGCACTCCTTCTCCATGCTTCTCTCCTACTTGACGGACATCATCTGTCAACCATGCATGAGTAGACAAGGCAGCTTGACAGACGTCATCCATCAAGCATGCATCAAGTAGACAAGGTTATTGCACCATGCTTCACCTCTCATTAACCACATACATCCCATGTGAGCACTCCTTCTACATGCTTCCCTCCTATTTGACGGACGTCGTCCGTCAAGCATGCATGAAGTAGACAAGGTAGTTTACTAGCCTTCACCATGCTTCACCTCTCATTAAGTACATATATCCCTTATTAACACTCCTTCTTCATGCTTTCCTCTTACTTGACGGACACCGTCCGTCAAGCATGCATGAAGTAGACAAACGTTGTTGCACTATCCTTTGCCATGCTTCTCCAACTCATGCAAGTAGTCCATCATTATGCTTTTCTCTACTTTGACAGACGCCGTCTATCAAGCATGAATAAAATAGAGGGCCGTACGCACACATACATCATGTGAGGGCAGCTCTTCTTCCTACTTCTCTCCATCCTGATAGACCTCATCCATCAAACATGAATGGAGTAGACAAGGTTACACACACTAGCCCTCCCTAAACACATACATCACATGTGGGCAGCCATTATTCTTGCTTCCCTCTACCTTCATGGACACCTTCTGTCAAGTGAATAAAGTGGACATGATTAGTACTATGAACTCTCACTAAGTAGTACATTTTTTATTATCATGGTACATGTTTATTTACTTATTCGTCACTATTAATATTGGTTGCAGACATGGAAAAAGAGATCGGTGTTGTAGAAGTAAATAACACATGTCCTATGGAAGTGATCTCTTGTCATGACATTCTCTCAGTAATAGACGTGGAGCTAGGTGTAAGGATGGAAATTTCTGAAGCAACTCCTTGGTATATGGAATCTATTGGACCAAATGAAGATAAGGGAGATGTATTTCTTTATGTTAATGACAATGGACAAGGTTACAAATGTATGGGAATAATTTCAAGCATGGAAAACATAATGTCTGCATATGGTGTACCATGTAATTTTGCTCAAGTGGAATGCTCGAAAAAATTATTTGGTATTGAATTGCAATGGTCTAAGTACTCTCCTATGATGATGGGGCCAAGCAAAAATGGAAGAGAAGGTTTAATGATCAAGATGGGTTGGGATATTCCAAATCTTTCAAAATGGATTGCAGATTATGGATTCTCTTCTTGTGAAGACATTGTTGAAGGATTTAAAAGGGCTAAGCAACTTGAAGAGGGAAGAGCTCCTTCTTCTAAAGTTCATTCTAGTATTATAAAAGATGCATTAAAGGGAAAAATACCACATACGTTGGGCAATGATGTTTTTTGGTGATTCTAATGACATTGGATTAGTGCTTGTAGATACTACATCACAAGGGCCTCAATACGAGTGGACCACAGATGCTTTTAAAAGGTTGGTGGAATGCATTGCTAGCATTATCTTGGGTGATTCTTATGTCTTGGTTGCACTAGTACCTTATGGACCAGTTTTAAGTTTTGGATGGTTATGTTTTTTGAAGAAAATACTCTCTTTGTTTAGAGTTGGAATATGGTCATCCATGACATACACCAACTTGCTATGCCCTTATACATTCATGGAGGAACAAGCACAACAAAAGCTACCATTTTTTATGGTCTGGAGCCAAGAGAATTGCTATCAGCATGAAAGAATGATGAGACTTGGTAATGATAATGTAATTGTTGACTTCAAACCTTTATGTTACATTTGGCACCACTTCTACCCATCTTTAGATTGTCATAACACGATACTAGTAGATGACTCTCCGTATAAATGTTGTATGAATAGTGTAGAAAACTGTATATTCCCAAAGACATTTGATGGGTGGAGTGAGGGAGACTATCTAAATGATGTATTACTACCTCATTTGGAAGAAATGAAAAAGGCTCCCAATGTTCAAGAGTATATCAGAGAAAATCGTATCGGTCAACAACCAATCATGTCAAATCATAGCTTTTATAGTTATCTTCAACTGGCGATGCAAGATCCTTGGGACTCTATTCTACCTGCAGCTCCATCAAAAAGATCAATGTTTGATGATGTGCTACATCGCAAGAAAATGGAAGACACGAAGGTTCTATCCATATATGACGAATTTGATGCTGATCAAATACAAATACTGGAAGCCCTTGTAAAAAAACCATGGCTTCCTCACACCAGAGGTGAAGCAATTGTTATGGCTATCCACCTTGGTTTGGATAAAGATAACTTCAGTGAAAAACGAGCAAAAGATCATATCCAATTCCTTATTGCAAGAATGGAAAGAGAAAGGGGACTGTGAACAAGAGAGTCAATGGAAATGTAAATGTTGAATAGGCATCCAAATTGCCTTCAACTCTTATGTAATGTTCGAAGTTATATGCCTAATGTTCAAACTCTATGTAACAATTCTTCTATTTTATATTAGAATTATAATATGAATTTTGATGAAGCAATTTCAAATTGTTGAATTTCTATATTTCGTCTTTATGTTTGTTATGCAATCACTTTATCTATAATTTGTCAATTTATTAGTATTGATGTATGGATCAAGTTGAAGATTTGAGATAAATTTTCTATCAAGTACATGCATGTGACAAAGATCAATATAATTTTTTCAATTTTGATTAATCAAACAACTTTATGAACAATTTAATACACTATTTCTGTGATCTTCAATGGGTTTGGCAAAATCAGATAATGTATTTAATGAGTATTTAACAATCTAAAGAGTACATCTAAAAGCCAGCCCATTGTAGTTATTTCATCTTATATGTTATTTGAGAAAAACCCAAGTTTGACATCTTTTGTTATATTAGAGAAACAAGAAAGGAAAAATTCAATAGATTTATAATATGACATCAAAGATATCTTCAAGAATGCAATTTTCAACTGTTTGCCTTAGTAGCATAGTTGAATAAAATGTGGAAAAAAATATTACCTTTTTTCTTTTGATTTTGTCAAGGTTTTCCTCTTGCAATCTTAAGCTAATGAAGCGTGTATCTTTACCTGTAAATGCTGACACAAAAGAGAGACATAATGCAAAATTATATCTTTTTATGTTTGAGAATCATGAATTAATACTGAGACTTTTATGTCTTCTTCTTGTCTCCAAGTGAAAACCTATGCTTGGAAATAAAAAACTTACCAAAAGACTTTGTAAACACAGCAATAACACACTCCAATGAAGGTACATGAATCTCCTTTGCAAGCACCTTCTCAACACCATGGGAATGTATTCTACCTGCAACTCCATCAAAGAAATGAATATTTGATGATGTGCTACATCACAAAAAATGGAACTCACAAATTTTCAATCCATGTATGAGGAATTTGATGTTGATCAAATACTGTAACAATTATTGAAATCACTTGTAATTAAGCCTCGCTCTTCTCACACTAGAGGTCAAACGAAATTGTTATGGCGATTTACCTTGGTCTGAATAAAGATAACCTTAGTAAAAATTGAGCAAGAGATCGTGTCTAGTTCTTTCTTACAAGAAGAGAAAGGAAATTGAGGACAAGAGCATCAATAAAAATCTAAATGTTGATTAGGCATTGAAATTGCCTTCAACTTTATGTAATGCTCAACATGCTTTGTAAACTTATATGCCTATTGTATTGATGCAACAATTCTCCTATCTTATATTGAAACCATAATATGAATCTTAATAAAAAAAATTCATATTTGTCTTCATGTTTGCTGTGAAATCACTTAATTTATGATATATCAATTTATTTTTTATTTTTTTTGAAAAGCTTAATAGCACTATCATATATTCACAAATATACAAGTACAAAAAACGGCTTCCATAGTCCGAGGTCCATATTTAGTTACAAAGCCCAAAGGCTGCCAAGATAGCATACCACGTAGGGTAGCAAACTGAAACTAACGTAAGCGGTATGTAGAAAAAACATAGCAAGTCTAATACAAGCCGTTGTCGATAAAGAAGAGAGCTCTCCCTCAAACACTTGCTGGTTTCTCGCTGTCCATATCTTCCACAAAACTGTCAGTCTACACACATGCCATAAAATACGAACATAGGAATCTGTCAGCAGGGTGTCATCGAGAAGAACGGTGTCAATAATGATCTGTCAATCAAGTTGAAGATGTACGATAAAGTTTCTAACATGGTACATGCATGTGACAAAGATCAATATTATTCCTTCAACTTTGATTAATTAAACAACTTCATGAATTCAAATTCAAATTCAAAGATCAAGTTGTGCCGCGGTGTGTAAGATGCAGTCCTTTTGTGAATGATACCACAATTATTGTAGAAGTCAGAGAATCGATTCGAGATGTATTCTCCACCTCGATCTATTCTGATCTTCTTTACTTTATTACTAGTGCATCTCTCTATCCAATTCATATACTCTTTGAATTTGTCAAATGCTTCTGATTTATTATAAATAAATTAGACTCTGGCAAATTTACTGTAATCATCAATAAAGGTAATGTAATATTTCGAGCCTCCTACTGAGATCACATTGAAAAACCCACAGATGTCAGAATGCACTAACTCCAAAATCTTGGTCGTTTTGTAGGAGTCCTTGACAATGGAGTGCGTGACATATTACCCTTTAGACATGCATCACAGGTCATCGAACTGTTCGCATTCAAGATGCTCACCCCTGTGATTGTTCCATGATGGCATTAGAGGAGTTTTCAATATCAAAAAGACCCTTTAAGGAATGCCGTGTAGGATATAGAAAAATATCAAAATAAAAATCTAACCACAGTGTCTAAGGTCACAATTAAGAACTATAAACAGTTCGCAGTATAAGTTGACTAAATTCAAAAATATTCCCTCCATTGGTTACGAAAAGGGCACTATTTTCATTGGATCTAAAATATGACCGCCATCCCCAAATTCGAATTAGGAAAAATAGCAAAATATTTGCATATGCATTCCTTCCACGAGAATGAAAACATGGGTGCCATCTCCAATTATGAACGCCATCTTCACATTGGAATGGAAATATGAGCACCAACTACCTATTGGAATGAAAAAATGAGCGGCATTTCTAAATTTGAATCAAGCATACAAGATTTTTTAGAAGGTGAGTTAATTTGAATATCCTCTTATTGTCAAAATAGAGATTGCTATATCCAAAAGACATTAGAGAAAAATGAACAACTAAAAAATAATAATGAATCATTACAGAAGATAACAATCAATATCAAATCAGAACTAGAGCAAATGCAATCAATCTTACAATCTATTCGTATTGAAAACTTACAATTATTGAAGGATGTGTTGTCAAAGAAGAAGGCTGGAAGTAAGAAGCGAAAGTGACAAAATTGCAAGGATATTCCAATGCTTTGAAAACGAGGTTATGGAAGCATATTCTAATTTTTGTAAGTTTTTCAATGACATTTGGATTTAATTTCAGCTATGGTGATATTCTGTTAACTATCTGTTGTTTTTGCATATCTGCATTAGTAGCTCCTCGAAATATCAAAGACAATGCTTAACTAGAAATGTCATTGGGCACAATATTCACAGGCAAATCCACTCAGCGTATCATGATGAACAATAGGAGTTCAAATGTAAAGTGTAAAATAATAGAGTCTTTGATGGTGGACATTAAAAAAATTTTAGATAAGACTATAGTTTAGGGTGCTTGTGATTTTGCAGGTATTAGCAGAGAAACATATGCACCAATATTTAAACTAATTAGAGAAGCTTTTAAGCAAGTTCAAATTAGAAAAGTTCCAATCCCTAGGACATATCACTCGAAGAAAGAGAGAGATACATTAAACATAGGTATGCATAAGATCACTAGAACTCAATTTAATATTGAGGAGGTGTCTGAAACTGATGGAAGATCGATATTCTATAATTCATCAAACAACTTATTTGTTGATCTAAATTACTTGCTAAGATACATCGTCACATTCTATGATATAACCTTTGAAAAAGTGAATGACAAAATAATCATAGTACTTAAGTTAGATGAGTCAGAAATTGTGAAAGGGCAAAAGATGGAGAGGGTTAGTATAGCTCTCATGAATGGTGCAGTATCACAAACAGAGGACCAAGAAGATTTCAGATTTAGTGTCAGTTAGAAAATGATATATGGTGGTTGGCAGTGTTTTAGGTAACTAGTCTCATTATTACATTACATTCATTGAATAGTATTAATTCTTTGTTAACTAAGTCTGATTAATTCTTTGGACAGGTGCGGAAGGAGGATCATGATATATTATCATGGATATTCTCGAGGACATCTTATCCTAGGATCATTAAAGACCATATGGATGGAGGACTTCTCAATGTTCCAGGAGTTGGAGACTTCAATGTTGAATGGCACTTAGTAGGTGATTTGAAAACATTGAAATGTATGTATAATGTCTCTCACGGTGCTACATCAAAACACACTTGTTTGTACTGCATGAAAATGGCAAAAGATGTTACTAGGAGTACAAGAATTACTAGAGAATATGCATATCCAAACTGGAAGCTTGTGCTGCCTATCTCCTTGAAAAATGTGCATGTTTGCACTCTTCATGCAGAAGTTAGATTAATAGAAAAGATCATTTATCTTCATATAGTTTTTGCTTGTATTACTAAGCTAGCATCATCAGCAAAGGAAGCTATCTCTCGATTAGAAGATGTTTTATCAAAAGCAGGACTTCATAAGGGACATGTCAAATTCAAAAAGATGAAAAGCTTTCAGGAAATAATGGGAATATGCCAACTAAGCCAAGCATAGGAGGAGCAAAAGCACGTCGATTCCTAACAAATCATACTGGTAAGGCTTCTAATATTCAACACTCAGTCTGGACAAATATTATTGCTGCCACTCAGGACTTCGAGAAAGACGGCAAAACCATAGTACTGAAAAATGATGTATGGAAGAAGCTTGATAGTATGATTGCTATTTTAAGAAAAGATAAATACTCTGATATTGATAAGAAAGTTGTACAAAGGACTTGTGTCGAGTTTGTTAATGCAATATCAAAAGCATGGGGAGAAGATTACATCACTTATTACATGGTTAGTATAAATTCTTCAAGATGCTTTCAATTTTTCATATATATTTAGATCCAAACATAAGACTGACATTATGATTTTGACATCTGCAACACATACTAAGAGATCATATAACATTTTTTGCAAATACATATGGAAGCTTGAGTGTATGGTCATCACAAGGGATGGAGAAGTCACATTGGCAAGCACGAACAACATTTCATCAAAATACACAACATGGAAGAACCAATGAAAAACGAAACTACATTTGTCAATTGTTTCAGTGGTTCTACCGCAGAGTTTAGATTCGACATATAACAAAATCAACACAATACAACAAGTTTAGAAAAGCATGCAAGTTCATACAGGAAGAGAAAATTAGATGATTGCTGAGTAGAAGATAACAAAGACATTCAATCATCATTGTCATCAAATCATGACATGTTCAGAATTGCTTGCAAATTCATTGAACAAGAGAGGAGAAATACTCAATGTAAATGTGTGACATGTTTAGAATTGCATGCAAATTCATGGAACAATAGAGAGGAGAAATACTCAATGTAAATGTATTGATTGTATTATAACAAAATACAAAGTGTCCACTATTCATCATCAGCTTGTGTGTAAGTTTCTATGGTTGTATTGTCATGAAGAAATTCTCTGCTAGAGTAGGCATCTAAGAGATGTGCATTATCCTTATTTCCACTAAGTTCAATATAAGTAGAGTACAATGAATAATGGGAGCTCCTTAAAGGAAGATTCCCATCAGTAAAACCTAGAATGTTCAAAAGATAAGATCTTTTGACGAAAATGATCTTATTTGTCTTAATTTATGGCCTCCTAGATAAAATGATAAAGCTTTAACTGCCATTATCAGACTCTCCCCAACTGGGCTCAGTTTCGAATGAGCAATACAGATTTCATTCTTCAAAAAATGCCTAAGATAGTGGCCAAGTCCACTATCCCTCTAGAACGAAGATGCATGTTGTCTGTAACCACCTTGTCTCGCAGCAAAGTCATCAATTATGAGAGCATCCTACAATAAGAAATATGTTAAAAAAAATACATTCAGCAGTTAAGAACATTCTAATGCAAGGAAGTTTAAACACTTACACATTCTTCATCAAGAGAAAGCAGACAAGGAGGGATTTCTTCTCTGCTGGCTCATCTTTAGCCCCTGTGATTGCCATTACACCTCCGACTAGATCTAGAAGGCGCAACCACAACAAGTGGCTCTCTGATATTCGTAAGTATCAGAGATCAACCGCTTTGTTGATTCCCAGAGCTCCATTCTACCGTGTTGTCCACCACATAACTAGAAATGATCTCGGTCAGCTTGTTAGATTCACACCCTCTGCTCTCTAGTGCCTTCAAGAAGCTGCTAAAGACTATATGAGCCTTTTTTTTGAAGATTCATTTTTGCTTGCTATTCATTCTAAGAGAGTCACCATTATGCCTAAGGACTTTCAGTTATCGATGTGAATGAGAGAGAGATATTGAAAGTTACACATGTCTCAGCCTGTTGCTCCCAAACCTATTCCTCTAGATAGGACTGATCTTCCTACCAAGCGTCCTAGGAAGCATGCAGCCCCTAAGAGAGCCCCGAAGAAAATAAGGAGAGTAGATACCACTGATTCTGCGAAGCCTAACTCGGATGCAAATGTACATAATGCTGCCCTAAATAAGGTTTTAAATATAGCTACATCAATTTTGGATACTCATGTAATTCCTGTACATAATACTCATCCACCTCCTCCTCCTCCTCTTTATACATATATTGATTCCGATGATTATCTTAAATTTGAGAAGGACATAGCCGATGCTGTAGATGGAATTGGTATTCCATTTTGTTTGAAAATAGACGAACTTGACTTTAGTATAAATTATAGAGTTGTCGATTGTTTGGATTTAAAAAATAGACGGGCTTCTATTAGTGATCTTGTGATAGAGTCTGGGATTACACTCTTGCAATATGACATTGCAAGAGATTCATCCAATGAATTGCTGGTGTTCAGTAACTTTTTGTTTCAAGCCTTCAAAGAGAATAACGACACATTGTCATAGTGTCTGACTAGTGGATTCACACCAACAACAAAATACATGGTCGTGACTTATCATACCAAGTAAGATATGTTAAATGCTTCTTGTTGTTTAATGCTTTATCATTCCCATTATCAATGGAAATAGCTCTCACAATTGTAGCTAATGGACTTTCTATTTTATTTTGCAGTGACTGGAGTTCAAGCCTGATCTCTATTAAGAGATATGTAGTTAATACTGTTAAAGGATTTTGTGTCAAGATGAACTCAGCTAGCAATACGCATAAGGATGTAGATATATACTTGCCATATTTAAGTATATATATTCCAACAGATGTTCTCCATTCAGTGGACTGGCAGATCGTTAGTTTGGAGGTAAATTTTGTCTTTCCTAACAACATTTTGAAATCAATATTCTATTGTATCTGTTTCATTCTAATTCATTTTGTTTTTTAATTGATTTCTTGTGTGCTGAATTTTTTTGTAGTCACCCCAACAAAATGATTCATTCAGCTGTGGGTGGTACACATTATATAATGCGAAGTTATTTTTTGAGTGGTTCAACCTTCAAGAGGATATTTATATTTCATTAATTTTGTTTATTCTTATTTTTGGAATCATGATTGGTTTTCTATTTTGTTCATGTTTCTAGCCATTACTAATACATGAATGTTCTATCTTGCAGTTTACACTTCCTGAGTACAGATCAAGCCAGGTGTACAAATTTAGACAAGAAATTATCCTAAGCATACTGGCTAGGGCAAGGATTCAGCCTCTTGTTGTTGATGATGGTGCAAAGGATGATGTAATTATACTAAATAAAGATTAGAACAATACATATAGCATAGAACAAAAATAGATTGTACATGTATAGAATTCATAGAAAAATATACATTGATATATCAAATGTTGTACACAGACTTTTACTAAAGTTTATTCAAAGCTATTGTTCTTTCACAATGGTGATTGTTGTAGGTAGATCTTTGCAACACGTTATCAGCTCATGTCTTTTTCGCATCTGTGACATGACAAATATTAGTGAATGTGCAATTGTAAATGATGTTATTTTCAATTATTTTGTACTATTTTGAAATAACAATAAACATAAAGTACTTACGAGTCTTCTGTTGATGATAAATTTGAAATATGTTGGTAGATTGGTTTATATTCGCATGAGCTCTGTTATGATAAAATCAAGCTTTCAATGCTCTTCCACCTGAACCATAGTCAAATATTCTTCATTGTAGATAATGCTTATCTCCATTCGGTTTGTGTGACCATTTAGTTCAAAGTTTTGATCTAGTAGTAGCCATGTACCTTCAATTTTCTTATATCTTTGATAGCTAAATGTGAGATTGAGCATTTGCTTTTCGATATGATAACGAAAGATCATTGAAGACTTTTTAATCCTACATTCTATGTCATTATTTGTTTTACTATCCCAGCCTTGATCCATGAGATCTGACAAAGTCTCATCTGATAAATCCTTGCAAACAAATAAAGTTGGTGTCCTACAAACACTAGCACTCAAGAAAAAATCAAGAAATATATGTAATGAGATAAACCAACTTAGGTGAACAATTTTTGAGCCAATGCTTATCTTCATAGAATTTCTAATATCAATGAGTAGCTTGCATCTCAAGGATTTAGAAACAATATTGTCAGGAGTAGACCACTCATCACTTTGAAAACTAGGCAATCGAATTGCTTCAAGCTTGCCAAAACCTCCATCTATTTGTGAATATATAAAGATTCATAAAAATAGATACCACAATCTGCAAGTTCTTTTGAACTTCTTCCCCTGTATTGTAGCTTTCCAACATCAAACTGAATCACATCCAATATTTCTGCAAGTGCTTGTGCTGGCTTCCATTCACTTATGCATGATGCATATAAATCTGAAAGAAAAAAATAATGTTGAAGTATTTAAATCATAATATGAAGAGCATCAATATAGAAAATCACCTATGATTGTTGTAGAGTGCATATGTTTTGATATACTTACAATTACATTTTCAATGATCATGAGGATTGATATCATGTACTTTGATTTTTGAATGCATATATACATATTGTACTAAAACTTCTGATATCGATTGACCTACCGAGGTAGTCTTAAACTCCAGAATTTTTGCTTTCCAATAAGATTTGTATGTCATTTTTGCTCTTTTCTTTTGTCGAAAATTGCCCTTTGATGATGGATGTAGCAACGCCCATGAATTCTTCGTATATCTTGTTGGCTTCCAGTTATCAGCTTCATCTTTCTCATCGTAAAGAATCACAGACTCAACTGTAGATCTGGGTCTCCTTGCCATTGCTATTTTCAAAGCTCGGGCACCAAAAATCCCTCTAATATGATACTTAGTTTCAATTTTTCGTATCACATTTAATCTAATGTGAATGCCACCGTAGTCACAGTTACTTTGTATACCATATTTTAAGTAACTGTACATACTGTATTTCTATAATTGTAACTAGTATGGTTAGCAAATTTCATTATACTAACCAGCATAGTTAAGTAAATTTAACTTGAGGTATTGACGTCGGGCAGATTAGCACATGTTGGACAGGAAAAAGAAAACCAATGCGATAAGTCCATGCTGTCCGGACACAAATTTCAAAGTTTTCTATATTGTATTTTTATTTCTTAGTTAAATTGAACTACGTTACGTAGATTTCAAATCTGTGCATTTTGATTGGGACCGAAACTAGAGAAAAAAAATAAAAGTATCTTTACAAAGGGTCTTTTTTTATTTTGGAACTCCTCTTCATATGACATAGTCTCTTGTGCCATAGAGTGTCTGACAAATCATCATGAGTTTGATGCACTTGATCTGTAGGCATGCGTACCTTCAAGTGATATAGATTGCCTTTTCTTCTACCTTGGGTGATCAAAGTACTGGTACTTTCATCAACAATGTTGCATGCTTTATCTGAGAACGTCACACACATCCCTTGGGCTCAGACGGTAGTCCATGGCTGCATGACCCTTCTTGTGGCAGTGGATACACTCAATTTTTGGATTGAGCCAACACGAATCGACTGTATGCTCTTCGCGTTTGCATCTCATGCAGGTCTTCTTGTCTCCACTCTACTGTTTCGACCTTCCTTTGTTCTTCCATTTGCCTTTGTTGGTCTCTTCTGCTTGCTGATCACAATCCTGCTTTCGATCTGACTCTCTCTTAGGCTTGAATTGTTTCTTAGCCTTCTCCTTGGTGCTATAGAGAGCTTGTTCAGGCGCATACTTATCCTTTGCTAGCAGAGTTTTGGTTGTCTGGAAGAATCTTGGTAAGGCTCTCAACAGATAAGAGAGCTGCTTCTCTGCTGACATTGTATTTTTTGTTCCAAAATTGTGTAGTGAAAGGAATAGATCATTCATTTTCCTAACAAAAGCAGTGAGGTCTTTGCCATCCCTTTGTAGGTTTGTCAGCTGATTTTCAAGCATCATTATCTGACTGCGTGATTTCGTCTGAAATCTTGTGACTAGTGTATCAGACATCTCTTTTGCTTTAGAGAGTGTAGCCAGGTCAAGTGTGAGGCTATCCTCAATGGATGATGATAGCAAGGCTACTACCTTGTTATTTTTCTCCCATTTGCGTAGCTCTTTGCCTGTTGTTGTAGGAATCTTCTCAGTGCCATCTACCCAGGGGCATAATCTTTCTTCTTTTAGTATAAGTGAGGTCTTAACCTTCCATGCTAGGAAGTTAGATCCTAATGAATCCAAAACTATACAGATCTTGGATTGTATGCTACTGATTGAAGCCATTGCTCCTGAATTTGTGTTTTCACTTGTTAATGGTTCTTTATTTGAATGCTTAGCCTCCTGGATCTGATAGCTTTTTGGCTATGTCAGACTATGACAAGGTAGGCTCTGATACCATTGATGCGAAAAATGTGAACTCAGAAAATACAAATTCCAGCTAGAACTCTGGTGACAAACTGATAAAAATCTCAAACGATTCACGAATAGTTTCGAGAAACTCGAATTATTTTTGTTCGAGAATAATTTGGATCAATCAGACTTTGTAACACAATGAAACAAAACGAGACAAAATCTAGACAAAAACAAAACAATGTTTTGCTTACTAGCGGACTTCTGGATCTGTTGATCCTCTTACAAAATTGTCTCGCTCACAGGCAGAATGTATTCTGTATTTTTCTTCTTCTTGGCTTATAGTATTATGCATCAAATAGAAAGTATATAGTTTGCAAACTTTTTCGTGATTAGAAAGATTAAACATCTACAACTAATCGTGAGTTACAAAAGTGGCAGAGTAGCCACGATCTAGAGTACTTCTGCTGATGTCATGATATCTGATCAAATATTTGTACCCCTTGGTTCGTGGAGCAAGAATGATTTAGAGTCACGAAACAATTTCGTGTCGTGTGTTTATTTAAAGCTATTGTTCTTCCACAATGGTGATTGTTGTAGGTAGATCTTTGCAGCACATTATCAGCTCCTATCTTTTTTGCATCTGTGACATGAGAAAACTAGGCAATGGAATTGCTTTAAGCTTGCCAGAACCTCCACCTGTTTGTGGCGTATATAAAGATTCATAAAAATAGATACCACAATCTGCAACCTCCCTTGGACTTCTTCCTCTGTATCGCAGCATTCCAACATTCGAGTGAATCACGTCCAATATTCCTACAAGTGATTGTGCTGGCTTCCATTCACTTATGCATGATGGATATAAATCCGAAAGAAAAAAATAATGTTGACGCATTTAAATCATAATCTGAAGAGCATCAATAAAGAAAATCACCTATGATTGTTGTAGAGTGCATATGTTTTGATATACTTACAATTACATTTTCAATGATCATGAGGATTGATATCATGTACTTTGATTTTTGAATGCATATATACATGTTGTACTAAAACTTCTGATATCGATTGACCTCCTGGGGTAGTCTTAAACTCCAGAATTTTTGCTTTCCAATAAGATTTGTATGTCATTTTTGCTCTTTTCTTTTGTCAGAAATTGCCCTTTGATGATGGATGTAGCAACACCCATGAATTCTTCATATATTTTGTTGGCTTCCAGTTATCAGCTTCATCTTTCTCATTGTAAAGAATCACAGACTCAACTGTAGATCTGGGTCTCCTTGCCATTGCTATTTTCAAAGCTTGGACGCTAAAAATTTCTCTAATATGATACTTAATTTCAATTTTTCATATCACATTTAATCTAATGTGAATGCCACCGTAGTCATAGTTACTGTGTATACCATATTTTAAGTAACTGTACATACTGGTTAGCAAATTTCATTATACGAACCAGCATAGTTAAATAAATTTAACTTGAGGTATTGACGTCGGACAGATTAGCACGTGTCGGGCAGGAAGAAGAAACCAATGCGATAAGTCCATGCTGCCCAACACAAATTTCAAAGTTTTCTATATTGTATTTTTATTTCTTAGTTAATTTCAACTACGTTACGTAGATTTCAAATCTGTGCATTTTGATTGGGACCGAAACTAGAGAAAAATAAATAAAAGTATCTTTACAAAGAGTCTTTTTTTTATTTTGGAACTCCTCTAATGCTTGCTTGGTATAGTGCCATTGATTCATATGACATAGTCTCCTGTGCCATAGAGTGTCTGACGAATTATCATGAGTTTGATGCACTTGATCTGTAGGCAGACATATCTTCAAGTGATATAGAATGCCTTTTCTTCTACCTTGGGTGATCAAAGTACTGATACTTGCATCAACAATGTTGCATGCTTCGTATGAGAACGTCACACGCATCCCTGCATTAGCTATTATTGCCACTGATAGCAAGTTCTACTGCAATGTAGGCACAAACAGAACATCTTTGAGTCATCTATCTCTGCCATTCATGTTGAGCCATAGTGAACTAATACTGTTCACTTGATGTTTGGATCCATCTCCAAGAACAATGAATCTTGATGGATCTGCACTTCGAAAATCAGAAATGATTTGTCTTGATGTAACAAAGTGTGAGGTAGCTCTTGATTCAAGGATTACCTCTTGTGTGTCAGGTGTTGACACTACACACACATCTACACAGATGTAGGTGGTCAAATTACCATGTTTCGATCTTTTTTCGTCAATTTTTGAGCTCTCTGAATCCTCGACATAGGATGAACTATTATTGTTCTGATGTCTGCTTTGTGCTGATTTGTTTCTTGGGCTCAGGCGGCAGTCCATGACTGCATGACCCTTCTTGTGGCAGTGGATACACTCAATTTTTGGATTGAGCCAACACGAATCGACTGTATGCTCTTCGCGTTTGCATCTCATGCAGGTCTTCTTGTCTCCACTCTGCTGTTTCAACCTTCCTTTATTCTTCCATTTGCCTTTGTTGGTCCCTTCTGCTTGCTGATCACGATCTTGCTTTCGATCTGACTCCCTCTTAGGCTTGAATTGTTTATTGGCCTTCTCCTTGTTGATGTGAAGGGCTTGTTCAAAAGCATCCTTGTGATCAAGGTGCTCTCAAGCATCGACTTATTCTCGAATCTCGACAATTGTCTTTTCGAGTGTCATTGTTAGATCCTTTGCTAGCATAGTTCTAGTTGTCTGGAAGAATCTTGGTAAGGCTCTCAATAGATAAGTGAGTTGCTTCTCTGCTGACACTATATTTTATGCTCTAGAATTGTGTATTGAAAGGAATAAATCGTTCATCTTCCTAACAAAAGAAGTGAGGTCTTTGCCATCCCACTGCAGGTTTGTCAGCTGATTTTCAAGCATCATTATTAGACTGCATGATTTCGTCTGAAATCTTGTGAGTAGTGTATCCCACATCTCTTTTGCTTTAGAGACTGTAGCCAAGTTAAGTGTGAGGCTATCCTCGCTAGATGATGATAGCAAGACTACTGCCTTGTCATTTTTCTCCCTCCATTCACGTAGCTCTTTGTCTGTTGTTGTAGGAATCTCCTCAGTGCCATCTAACCAAGGGCATAATCCTTCTTCCTTTAGTATCAGTGAAATCTTAACCTTCCATGCTAGGAAGTTAGATCTTGATGAATCCAGAACTATCATTATAGGTAGAGGTATTGCTGACGTTGAAAGACATATGCAAGCTGTGGGTAAGTCTCTGTCGAAGTTCAACGTTGATTTTTCTCCTCTTTTTTCAGGAGGAAGTGTTTGTGGATGAGAGCATGGCAGAGGTGAAAGTCGTAATGGCAAGACTAAATGTTGAGCAAAGGAGCATTTTTGAATAGGTTATTTATGGGCATGTTTTGGAGAGAAATGGTGGGTTGTTTTTTATAGATGGGCCTGGTGGGACAGGAAAAATATATATTTGTACAATGTTATGCTTTCTTGGGTACGTGCGAGAGGATGGATTGCATTTGTTGTTGCATCATCAAAAATAGCAACTTTGTTGATGAAAGGTGGCCGAACAGCTCACTCTTGGTCCTACAATGGATTTGCACAAAACATCTACTTGCGGTATATCGAAACAAAGTGAGTTGGGTAAACTCATAATCGCATGTTGTCTGATAGTGTGGAATTTTCTCCAGCTCCAACTCCAGCTCCAGGTGCATAAACTCCATCTCCAGATCCATCATAAACTCCATCTCCATTTCTAGCTCCAGCATAATTTCCATTTGCAGCTCCAGCTCCTCATCTATGGCTCTCTCTTGATTAGCCCTTGTAGATTTACATCATCCAAGATCATGTACATTGTTGCTACAACCTTAGTACATGATGTGAAAATGCACTTGAACCTGTAAAACGGTTCTAGGGGAGAGAGAGAGAGAGAGAGAGAGAGAGAGAGAGAGAGAGAGAGAGAGAGAGAGAGAGAGAGAGAGAGAGAGAGAGAGAGAGAGAGAGAGAGAGAGAGAGAGAGAGAGAGAGATATTTTTAATGTTTAAAGCATAGGGACATATTAGACCTATAAGAAGCTTGAAAAACATCACATGATTTTTTGACCACTTTTTTGACATGACTTGATATCATGTGACTTTCTAACTTCTCCAGCGGTTGGAAGTAACACTCTAGAATTGATGGCACCTCCAAATCACTCACTAGAAATGGCTTTTCCTCCAAATATAGCCTGCAACAAAGCTATGATACCATGTGAGAATATCAGATCCAAATAACCTAATCACGCCTCTTGATCTTTGGCAAATTTGGAGAGCACATCAATTTTACAATGTTTAAATTATATGTACTTGTATCTGATAATCTGTACAACTATGGAAACCTGATAAATAGCCCTAAAAGACATTGAAATTAAAGTTTTATGGAAGTTTTATATATCGACAGTTAAATCAACATAGGAAAATTTTGAATACCTGAGAACCGATGGTTATAAAAGCCATTAACGGGAATGGGAGGGTATATTAAAATCACAATATTCTTTATAGCAGTTGTAGTTGTAGAAGATTTGAATTTGAAGCTAGTTTTCTCAAACCCATCAATTTTTTTTTTGGAGCCTTATTAGTTGTTTCATGTAAGTTTCTATCTCAAGCTTGTGCCTACCTTGTTTGTAGCTATAGCCTACAGGCATAATTATGTGATTTGCTGGCTCAATCGCTATGGCAGAGCTCTAATAATTTTTTGGTTTGTTTTTCGATTTTGGGCAGGCAATATCTAAAAATTAATTGGAGTTAATTGTAGCTTTTTCATGTGCCAGATTAAGCCTAGATGCCGAAGCCAATGACTTATCCGGGAATGTTAGAGTGGCTTTTCATGTTAATCAAAGCTCTAATCATTTTTGGCTTGTTTTTCGATTTTGGGCAGACAATATCTAAAAAAGAATTGGAGTTGTACCGTAGCTTTGTCATGTGCCAGATTGGCCCAGGATGCCAAAGCCAATGACTTTGTCGGGAATTTCAAAGTGCTTTTTCATGTTAATCAAAGCTCTAATCTTTTTTGGCTTGTATCCAACCTACTTTCAATATCTCATTATAATATGAATGAATATAAGCTCAAATTCGAATGTACGTAATTATGTGTGCACATGAGTGATAGAGACCAGTGTGCTAAATAATAAGGGAGCCCTCACTAATGCAATAATCGCCCAACGGTTTGCGCCGACGGGAATAGAAAAAGAAGTGGGTAGTAGAATAAAAGCTTACTGCAGAAAGAGAGAAAGATGATAGCGGCCAAGTTTGATCCACTTGTTCGAACGGCGACGTGGGAGGAAAGGGAGAAAGATGATAGCGCCCAAGTTTGATCCATTGATAGCACAACGAATTTTTGCCTCAGGTTGGGATAAACTACTATCAGATGCCAAGGAAAGAATCTTTTTCTCGTTGAAGTTTGACACCACAGCAGGTCGAAATCGACAAATGCAGCCCTACATTACGTTGGAATAGTTTTGTAAATTATGTTAATGTCGTACTATACCAACAGGGTTAATATAGATTTTATAGTAAATAATGTCGTTCCCACATAGGACAGCGTTAGAAAGTTATGTTTTTGGTACAGTTATGGCAAGTGGTTTCGAATGTTATTCTGGTTGTCAACAGGTATTAAAAAGTAACCAGTATTACTTATGTTTGGGATGGATAATGTTAATAAATTCATAACAACAATCTGGCCTCTATCAAATTGGATGAAGTGCGTTCTACAGATGAGATGTTATCATAGTAGTACAGCAGTACTACACTATGGCTAATTAAGGTGTCAACAAAGAATCGAGAATTGTTCGATGTATTCGCGACTATGCAGACAATTAATTAATCGCGTTCGCAAATTATTCGTTTCTAGACAGAAGTCCTCAACAACTAAAGCCCAACTTAATGGTTAAAGAACACGAAGAGTTTTAGAATACATTAGAAATTTATGTCAATGCCAATCAGGAAAACAGATCAAAGACTGAATTTTTCAGACAGCGACTGTCATCTCATATGTAAACATACAGCTTTATTCAATGATCGTGCTAGACTGTACCAAAGATAGTCGGTATTCGAGTGCCGAAAAGAAAGTATTCACGAAAGACAAATAAGATAGTTTAAAGATAGTTCTTTAGAGCATGCTTTACGGAAACACAACAAACGACTGTAATGCACTAGAGCGTCTGTCTGATCAGAGCGTAATTCATGAAATGCGTCAGAGATTGTTGGCAGACTCAAGATCACTCACACTCAGCTATGCGGAGAACATAGATAAGAGAGAATAACTCACAGAACTCTATTCACTTCTTCAATCTCTTACATAAGCATAAACTTTTCTCTCGCGATGATCGAGATTGAAGTGTGAGATCAATATATGTTCTACGGGGCGAACAAACACACCTCTAAAACAACAGATGCGCCGCTCCCGCGAAAGGGTCTAGTTAACAATTAGACTGAAAATACGTTCAACTATACCATAGGAGGTATACTTAGCTATAAGTTAAAGTTACTCTAGTTTATCATGTCTTTTCGTATCTAGTCGTTTTGTATGGACGACCTAGTAAAGGTTATCCAAGACAATGTCTTTTCCTTTTAAAGGTCTTGCTTTTAATTTCAAGGCAAGTATTCAATATTTAACATTTTCATGGCATCACAGTTAAGGAGTTAGACCAGGCAAGGGCAGCAGCCAAAGTATAAAAAAGTTCACAACGCCAACTGAGAAAACAACAATTCTTAGCTGTGAACTGGCAAGAATATCTATCATTGTTTATTATTGAAGTTTGATGGAGGGAAGTTATGGAATGGAGCTATCTATGACCAACAAGAATCAGAGCTCTTATATTTTTGTGCTACCTGAAGTGCTCACGCTTGCTCAAAATTGTGGGCCAACTGAAATCTGCTTGAGCTCTCACCAGAACCAGAAGTTCAAAAAGCATACTGCAGAAGAACTAACGTTTGTAAGTTAAATCTTTTACCCAAGAAATACTGCCTAGTTCAACCGTACCCAGAATCCACAATCACCAAGATGTGAAAAACATGCAAGCCTCATACATACTGTGGTATGCTTTGGATAAGCAAAGGTCTTGCTATCATATATCTATAAAAAAATGTCTAGTAGCCATCCCTTTGAAGCTCTTAGATGGTGCCATTTGTCAATAAACAAACAACGTAAAAAGTTCAACTTCAATGAATAACAAAAGACTGGAAGGCTCAAGCATTAATGAGACTCACATTTGATCATAAACAAAAACTCCTCGCTCCTCATCATGATAAGCAATATATGTTGAATCTACATAGTCATGTTCAAAGATAACTTTAGCACTCAATATCAACAATGAGATCCTCATTTGGTCACAATACAAATCTAAACAGACTTTCAATACCTCTAGTAGAACTTGTGAAGAATTTTAGATAATTCAAGATCCAATCCATATCCCAAATCTTTGGTTACAATAAGGAGCAAACCAACAATCCTGCCAATGTAGAAAAATCAGCATCTACATACAAAATAAGATGCAAACTCTAAGAGATATTGATCAAACATGAACCAAAACACAAAATATGTTTTCTGTCCGTACAATTACAGTACCCTACTATATTTCACACGTGTAGAACGAAAATAGCAATAAACGATCATTCTACACATAGAATTGCAAGATAACACCAAGATAGTGCACCAATGAGTAGTAGAACCCAAAGAGAACCATGTATAATGATGAAATGAGAGATAGAAGAGAGACGATGTGTGTCTCCACGAGTTACATCCTTTTATAGAGTTTCCAAACCCTATTTGGCCACTTGGCTTTCCCTCCAAAATGTAAACCCTACTATTTTTGGGTCTAGATTCAATGTACCCAAAGTTCAAATTTGAATATCTCTCAAACTCGACTATCAACTTTCCCACACTTTCCAAAAGTGTTTATTGAATGTATTTTAAACTAATATAACTTCAAAAAGTTTATCTCTAAGTCTAAAATGAGTTTTGGCCTCTTATTGACAATTTATCAAAATGTGACTAAACTAGACTAAACTAGTTGAAATCTCTCACACTCCCTCTTCAACTAGTTTTGGCATAGTTTTGACAATAGAACTTTGATCCAACTTTAGAATGATCTCCATCCTAAGTATAGATCTTCTTTCTAAGGTTCTAAAGTATCTTTCATAATTGATATAGAGAATATTGTCCAAATTGGATGCTTCACTATTTCTTACATCAATTTTACACATCAAGATATAACTAGAACATGAAGAACCAAATAGAATATGAATGAAATGATTCCTCCATGTTTCAACTCTCTGGAAAATTACAACAACCAAACAATAAATGTGAGTGATGACCATTTGCTTGCTTGTCTCCTCCAACTTTGTCCTTTCTTGATATGTCTCCACCATAAAACTCCATGAATGAGCCTCCATCTCCATCTTGCCATAAGATGTCATCATACCTTGATGACTTGACCATGAATGAGTGACAAAATGAACCTCCAATAGCTTCATTTCCATCAGCAAAGCCAGCCAAGAATGCTAATACAACTCCAACAGTAAGATATTGCAAGACAATGTAGCTAGCTTGTCCATATATTGACAATTTGCACACATTCACATGAAATAACTCAAACATGAGATAGAACAAGTAAAGTAAACTTGAACAACACTTCCTTGCTGCTCCTTTTACCTTACTTGAGTCCTCAATAAGCTGCAAAAACAGATCCATAGCATCTTTGCCAAAAAACCTTCCTTTGATGCTCTTCACTAGCTCCAAATTGCAACCTTTCCTTTTGTGTTGTTGAAGCCCTTTGAGACCAACCTCTTGATCTTCCTCTTGACCATCAAAGTCATTGAACAAACTTTGTTTTTCAGATCCATTACTTGCTTTTCCAGTATAAAAACCATGAGAACCAATATCCACTTGCATAGCATCATCTACACAAGAAAATTCTCCAAAACATGTGAGTAAAGCAAAGTGAGTCGCTTCCACTTGCTTACCTTTCTCTTGATCATCAAACATATCAAAGATATGAATATCTTCAGACTTGAACCTCTGGAAATACTCCCGCTGAAACATATAATCTATATCCAACAAAAACTTATCAATGCTTGATCTCGAATTACCACAAAGGTTAGTGAAAACAATGTCACCAATGTCACCATCATAAATCAAAAGATAGATTCCAAACTTTCCATCCAACATGAAGTAGAGTAAGTGAATATGAGTATCAAACCTAATAAATCCAGCCCTCTTGAGCCCATAACAAACCTCAATAAGCTCATCAATGAGATCTTCCTTGCCTTGAAGAAATTGCCTCTCGATTTGTTCCATGTAGTCTTCTCCAACCAACCTTTTGCCATCTTGATCATGAGTGATCAATTCACAATCCCTTTCTCCTTGAACTTGCCTTTGATGAACATAGCATCCTCTTCATAATGAGATGTCGATATAGATCCACCTCCTCTTGATTGAAGCCTATACTCCTCATTCACCAAGATCTCTTGCAAATCCACAATACTTGGCAAAGTCTTTTGAATAGCAAAACTTTGAACAAGATTAGCATGATCATCCAACAAGCCATTAAGTATAACTTGAACAAGTTCTACCTCCTTAATGCTTTCATCAATACATGCTAACTCATCATTGAATGCTTTAACTCTTAAAACAAAAGCATGAGTACTCTCTTCCTTCTTTTGCAAACTTTGAAAGATTTGCCTCCTAAGATAAGCACTCTTGATGTAGACTTGGATTCATAAAGCTTCTTCAAAGCTTCCCAAGCCTCCAAAGATGATGTGCACTTACCAACTTCCTTGAGAAGTTCATTGGTAACATTCATCTTAATCATGTGGAGAGCTTTCTTTGCTCTCTTGTCATACCTCACTTGATCTTGAGGTGCTTGAGGTCTCTCCTCCACACCTGTAACAATCTCCATCAACTCATTCATCTCCAATAAGGACTCCATCCTCACCTTCCAAGTAGAATAGTTGATTGAGGTAAGCCTATCATTGCTCTCCAACATAAATCCACCACTTGTAGCCATGTTGAAGTGACCGGATCTTCTCTTTCAACCTGCTCCGATGCACAAAGCACTTTCTTGAATGTCAAAAAATGAACTCAAGAAGAAATCACGAAGATATGGAACCTCTCAAATCTCTTCTAGCACTTATAACTAAAAAATCAACACATAGAATAGTGAAATCTTGATCAACCTATGATCTATCCTCAATCTAATGATTCTTGCCACTTCCTAAGATTGAAACACACTCAAATGAAGTTCAGTAACCTCACAAACTAGAGATCCAATCAAAATTAGGGTTTTGACAAAATCACAAAAAATTGAATATCTCAAATTCTACATGCAATTTCTAGAAACTTGATATATCTTCTTGTAGACTTTAATGAGACCTTCCTAATGCACCAAAAATCATGTAAATCCAGTAAGCCAAGTGTGAAATCGGAATTGATCAAGTATATAACCCTATATTGAGTTTTGACCTACAAAAGATCAATTCTACACATGCAAAAATGCTGAATTTTGAGTAGAAATCAATGTAGCATGCTCTAGCACTGGTAACTCCTCCAAATCCTTGCTAAAGATGGCTGATCCTTTCATAACCTGAAACACAAGGGCTCTGATACCATGTGAAGGATTTCAGATCATTCAAGATCCAATCCATGTCCCAAATCTTTGGTTACAATAAGGAGCAAACCAACAATCCTGCCAATGTAGAGAAATCAGCATCTACATACAAAATGAGATGCAAACTCTAAGAGATATTATCAAACATGAACCAAAACATAAAATATGTTTGTTTTCCCTACAATTACAGTACCCTACTATATTTCACACATGTGGAACCGAAAATAGCAATAAATGATCATTCTACACATAGAATTGCAAAATAACACCAAGATAGTGCACCAATGAGTAGTAGAACCCAAAGAGAACCATGTATAATGATGAAATGAGAGATAGAAGAGAGAAGATGTGTCTCTCCACGAGTTACATCCTTTTATAGAGTTTCCAAATCCTATTTGGCCACTTGGCTTTCCCTCCAAAATGTAAACCCTACTATTTTTGAGTCTAGATTCAATGTACCCAAAGTTCAAATTTGAATCTCTCTCAAACTCGACTACCAACTTTCCCACACTTTTCAAAAGTGTTTATTGAATGTATTTTAAACTAATATAACTTCAAAAAGTTTATCTCTAAGTCTAAAATGAGTTTTGGCCTCTTATTGACAATTTACCAAAATGTGACTAAACTAGACTAAACTAGTTGAAATCTCTCACAGAACTCATGTGGGAAATAGATGTTTTGTTTGCAGCCATGGGACACTTTTTTTCGAGAAATTTTACAGTTCAATCACCTCAACATAAAACTTTGCTTTCCTGAAAGCATTTTGGTTTAGGCATCTTGATTGTCAGACTTGAACTTATCAATCAGTGTTTTTGTTTTTCAAGTTGAAAGGTATGTCTATAGACATGTTACTGCTGTTGGATATATAAAATATACATCGTGGAGAGTGCTATTTTTTGTGTTGTTGTTGGTATTATAGTATATTATATTATTTTGAATGAATGGATGGGATTCGTTGTATCCTGCAACTTTCAAGATGAAGGACTGAAAGACTACTTTCGGATGATGACTTACGCTGATGATCGCAGCAAATCAGAAGTGAAAATTGTGAAAAGTATTATACAATGAGTGCAAAAGAAAAACATGATTTAAGGATATACAGAGTATCGTTCAGGAGGCAAGGACCACTTACCCTGTCTTTTCAAATCTGCTAGACAATTGGGGCATGACTCTGTTGCACGCAGCCACGAGCTCAAGCTAACATAGGCACTGTTTCTAAAGTTCTAGAGTTCATTCCGGAAGGATCAGAAGAGTGCGTGAACACTGTTGTATTGAACTGCCGCACAACATTTGTAATGCCACTGTAATCTATCTGCTTATTAATAGATTGAATCATAGTTTGAGTAACGTACACAGAAACAACTCCGAACTCCGAAGTGCTTACGATCAACTTTGAAACGTCATCAACATTGCCGTTCGACTCACAATATTGCGGGATGTGTGAATGACCACTGACCTCTTCACCGTGGAATCTAGGTTAGAAGTTTGAACGATTAGATGACCTCTTGATCTATGATATTTCTTGAATATGATGCATGAAAAAAGTTGTGATGCACCTTCGAATAAAAAACAGGAGCAGCGGCAGCAGAAACAACAACCAAGACGACGAGGCGAAAGGCGAAATGCAGTAAATGGACGTGACGGACGTGACATGTAGTAAATGAACATGCTATGCAAGCAGTGTAAGATGCATGTCACGCATTAGTGGGCAACAACCTCTTTTTGAGTAGTATGCACATTCACCCGTACTTCACTAAACCATTGATTTTGTAGATTGCACTCCTTACCTCCTTTGTCAAGAATCCTCTCAACACCAAGGGAAGCACAAACTCCATGCACAAAAAACAATTTGATCATTGAAATACATATATGCACAATTAGATCATCATGAAATCACCAGACATGCTATAAAATGTAATCCACATTGTTGAGATGGAAGCAACGTCAAAAAACATGCCATGCGAATTAGAATTAAAGTAGAATCATTGTGCTACTATACTGTGGGTCCTATCAGTTGATAAGGATCAGTTGGCCTCGCCACGAGGCAAGTCGACGGGACATGCGTCCCGCCAACGACAACCTGGGTTATGCATGGGTTGCCTGAGTGAACAACTATATGTACCGTGTAATTTCATTTTGAGAAATACAGTTGCTATGTGAGCTTGCTGTGGAGAGTGTTTTTTGTCTGTGTTACTATGTAGTATGATCTGTGTTCATGTGCAAAGCAAATTCTAAGTTGGTATCACAGCTGTACAGGGATGTACACAGTACAACATCGCCGTTGAAGAGAGCTTTGGGAGAACTGTCTTCTGAGAGTTCGAGGTTTATGGCGGGTTGAAGACGGAAGGAGAAACACTGGTGCAGAGAGTTTAGCACACAGAAGCTTGGTGAGCTTGAGACTGTGTGAGGATTCAGAGACAAGGGTTGTCGGCTGAATCAGAACCTCAGCAAATGGAATTTTGAAATTCCGAAGCAAGCTATTTGGTGTTTGTAGCCAATGTGCATTCAATCGGACACCGTTTCACAAACGGATTGAAGCATCAGCTGTCCAGTAGTAGGGCGACCTCATAGTAGTTGATTTGGCCAGCCAGAGAGCTGTGAAAAGCAAGCCAAGATCAAATTTGTGAGAAAAACCCTGACCTAGGGTTTGGAAGAAGAAAAGCAAAGTTTTCTCTCTATATTGATATTTTTTCCAAGTTGTAGAAACACAGAGGAGGGCACCCTGGCAGTGCGAGTCAGACTAGAGGAGGCCGTGGACAGCCGTGACCCAGAGAGAGAGAGATGGTCAAGGATTTGTGAGGGAAGCCATAGCTGAAAACGAAGAGTGTAGGTGGTCGCGAGCAGGGGAGTCGCGGATCAGTTCGCGCGTGGAACCAAGGGAGAACCCTAGCGTTCTGGACTAAGCCGCGCTTGCAAGCACGTGGATCAGTGCACAAAAGCATCTATGACCGTAGGATGAGTCCCTATGAAGATCAATAATAGAGATTATGCTTTTGGAAAGCAGTGTGATCCATTGGATCAGTATTAGCCATTGGATGGCAAGTAAAGGGGCTGTGAAAGTTTGAAGGGCAATTGGGCCTTCAACTTCATTAAAAATTTTCATAGTGAAATGGGAGTTGGGTCCCTTCACAAGTGAAGAGTGAATTTTCTTCAAGGTGAAGAAATAGTTCAAAAACAAAGAAAATCCCTATTTCTAGGTCCTTTGCCCGTTTTGACCCAAACAAAAGGCTATAACCTCCAAACGAAGGGCACCCGAACTGTACCTACAAGTATGGTACAACAAAACAGAGTGATTGCAGTAGAGAAAGTGTTCAGAGTGTTCCAAAAGTGATTTCACCATTCCACTGGGCATGTAGTTGAGAGTTGACGATTGAGTGCATTTCAGAAGGCGACGCCGATTTGGCTTTCAAATTGGTGGAAAAGCGGCGAGTGGCCTGGTAAGGGAAAAAGTGCATATCATTATTTTCAGCTTTTGATATCACTGTTGGCCTCGACATACTGTTTTTAGCCTACGGTAGAAGTTTCAAGCAGTTCTACTATGGCAAACATGGGAGAGTCCATTTTGAGTGAAAGTAGCAAATTGGATGGGATTCCAACTATGCAGTGTGAAAATTCAAAATGAAAAACATACTGATGGAGAAAGATGTGTGGGAAGTCGTCACAGGTGATGAGAGAAGGCCACCAAATGAAGCGGATATCAAAGTGTTCTACAAAAAGATGAGGAATGCTTTAACCTTCATTAACTTGTCAATGAAGGATCACATCATTACCCACATTTGTGATGCTATTACACCCAGACAACATGGGATGTGCTAAAGGAGCAGTTTGAGACGTCAAATCTGTCAAGAATCATGTTTTTGAAGTCAAAGATGTATGAAGACAAGGATGTTGAGAAGATAGATACATCCAGTGGGAAAGATGGTATAGTGAGGATACCACCTAATGCTGATCCATTCATTGACCTTCCAAGTGATGAAAAAGAGGATACATCTCAAGATACTACTACTCAATTTTTAGAGACAGGTTGGAGAGGTAGAAACAAACCTTTTGGTGCAAGAAGGATTGAGATTACAGGTGACAAACGCAAGGAGAAGGATGTACAGTGAGATACATTTTCACCAATTAGCCGATCACCTGACAAGAAGCTCCCTAAGTGGTTTGAAAGATTGTTGGAGAGCCACGACATGGATGACTTTCTAGGATCATCTAGCCAGGGAGAGCTACGAAGATCAACAAGAGAGAAGACACAACCTGAAAGGTATGAAGCAAATTATGCTCTCTTATCTAGCATTATTCAAAGCAAAGAACCTTCGACTTATGGTGAAGTGAAGGACGATGACATTTGGGTCAAGGCCATGGAAGAAAAGATGGAGTCAATTGCTAAGCATATCACATGGGACTTAGTTGCACCACCAATTGGCAAGAAAACCATTCAATGCAAATGGGTATACATGACTAAGTACCATGCAGATGGAAGTATAGCAAAGCACAAGGCAAGATTGGTGATCAAAGGGTATGCACAAAGTAAAGGCATCGACTATGAGGAGACCTTTGCACCGGTATGTACGTGGAATACTCTAAGTCTACTTGTTGCTTTAGCATCACATTTTGGTTGGCCTTTGCATCAGATGGATGTGAAATCTGCTTTTCTAAATGGTGAGTTGAAAGAAGAAGTGTTCATGGATCAACTTGAAGGCTTTTAGTGAAGGGACAGGAAAATAAGGTATGTCACTTGAAGAAAGCGCTTTATGGTCTTAAACAGGCACCACATGCGTGGTATAGTAGGACTGATGCCTACTTTTGTTCAAAGGGGATGGTGAGAACACATTCTGATCCAAATCTATATGTCTTATACTTTGATGGTATGGGTGCTTTGATTGCTCTTTATGTTGATGACTTGATTATTATCAAAAATAATCAAGAGATGATAGACATGATCAAGAAAGATCTCATGGAACAATTTGAGATGATTGTTCTCAGTCTGATGCATTATTGCCTTGGAGTAGAGGTGTGGCAAAAAGGACACGAAGTGGGTTTAACACAGATGAAGTATGTCAAAGAGTTGTTGCACAGGTTTAGGTTGCAGAATTGCAAACCAGTGAATACTCCTATTGAACCAGGTAAAAAGATTTCTAAGCTTGATGAGTCACAGTCATTTGATGCTATGTTGTATAGGCAGTTAGTAGGGAGCTTGATTTACCTTACCACGACTAGACCAGATATTTGCTATGTTGTTGGCATTGTAAGTCAGTTTATGGCAGCACCTACGGAAATGCATTGGAAGGCAGCTAAACGCATTTTGCATTATGTGAAAGGCACTTTAGATTATGGCTCGATTTATAGGAAGCACAATGGGTTACCTGAGTTGTGTGGCTATGTGGATGCGGATTGGGGAGGTGACTATGATGATCGTAGATCCACCACAGGGTATGTATTCCAGTTTTGTGGTAGTTGCTTTTCTTGGTCTAGTAAGAAGCAAAGTACAATTGCTCTTTCCACCACAGAAGCAGAGTATAAGGCAATGTGTAGTGCAACACATGAAGCTATATGGTTGAGACAAATCTTGGAAGAAGTTGGCATGAAATAGAAAAATCCCATGACATTACATAGTGACAGTTAGAGGGCATTCAGCTAGCAAAGAATCCAATGTTCCATGTGAGAACCAAACACATTAAGATTCAGTATTACTTTATATGTGAGAGCCTGCTGAGTTGTGAAATTCAAGCTGTTCATTGTAGTACGGAAGAACAACTAGTTGATATTTTCACTAAGCCACTTGTTGGAAAAAAGTCTGATAAGTTTAGATCAAAGCTTTCTGTACTTAAAATTTGTTGACTTTAAAGCTATGTATATGACTGTATAAAAAGTAGACTCTACTTTAAGGGAGAGAGTTAGAATTAAAGTAGAATCATTGTGCTACTGTACTGTGGGTCCTATCAGTTGATAAGGATCAGTTGGCCTCACCACGAGGCAAGTCGACGGGACACGTGTCCCGCCAATGGCCACTTGGGTCATGCATGGGTTGCCTGAGTGAACAACTATATGTACAGTCTAATTTCATTTTGAGAAATACAATTGCTATGTGAGCTTGTTGTGGAGAGTGTTTTTTGTCTGTGTTACTGTGTAGTATGATCTGTGTTGTTGTGCAAAGCAAATTCTAAGTATGCCAACCTGTACAACTTTATGCCAGTCATGAGACTTTAGTCCACTTAGCTTGTTGTCCCTTGTGAAGGCACCTATCGCACGTGTCCTATCAGAGTTCAAAATGAGGCTATTGCCTTCTTTACAGTCATCTCTTCTCTCCTTGAGAAGATCCATGGGACCTTTGGTAGGACAATTGAAGTCCCCACCGTTTGCGGCCATAAATCGGCCATTTTTTCCACTTCTTTTAAGTCATCTTGTGCGTCTTTTTTATCTTTCGACCTGGTCAACTGCTCCCAAATCGTACTGTCGACATTCTTGAATATGTGCATCGGGTCCAAAAGATAGTTTATCAACAATTTTTTCCAATATGGGAGTTCATGAAACATTGATAACCTCTTCATGCCGGGAGGGAGTCGTCCTAGATCTTGATTGGATCTCCAAATCTGAAGCCAATCACTTGCCTACAATATTAACAAACAAGCACACACATTTAATGCAGATTATATATCGTTAGAAGAAATATAAAGAGAGTGATCATAGAATAAATAAATGATGTACCATTAATTGGACCAAATATGTATTGTACCTTCATGGAGTGAGGACGTTGACCAATTAGCCCAGCACGCATAGGGTGATCGGGTGGAAGGTATCGAGTGTGGCCCTCATAGACCATATTTCGTAGATGTTATGAGTGACGTGTTTGCAAATACTCATCACAAACAGGACATGAA
Source organism: Diphasiastrum complanatum (assembly GCA_029204225.1). NCBI lineage: Eukaryota > Viridiplantae > Streptophyta > Lycopodiopsida > Lycopodiales > Lycopodiaceae > Diphasiastrum > Diphasiastrum complanatum. Next base: position 18,710,004 of record CM055114.1, on the reverse strand, counting down.
TTGTAGCCACTAGTTTGGAGCCCAACATTGAGACAAAACAACCAACTTAATCGTGGGTCCAATGTTTGAATTGAGAGATAATTTGTGAATGCACATAAAATTTAATATAATACTAGAAATTGAACTAATAGCAAGGATATCTCACTTGAACATTTCCCATATCCAGGAAATTCATGCATCGTCCACATCAAGATCCCCTTTACCACAAAATATCTTTGTCTTAGTGGTCTTGATATATCGCTCACTTGAACTTGCCATAGAATCTTTGGCTCATCTATTAAGGGAGCCATATACATGTCCATATTTTTTGCCTTGTATTCTCCCGGAATAAGAAAGGCGAGCATTAGGTGCCTCTTCTTAATATTTAGTCAAGGCGGAATGTTGTGGGGGACAACCGGCGAAGTGGACCATGATGTGGAGTGATATGCACTCTACAACAATCATAGGTGATTTTCTTTATTGATGCTTTTCAAATTATGATTTAAATACTTCAACATTATGTTTTTCTTTCAGATTTATATCCATCATGCATAAGTGAATGGGAGCCAGCACAATCACTTGCAGAAATATTGGACGTGATTCACTCTGGTGTTGGAAAGCTACAATATAGAGGAAGAAGTCCAAAGAAGCTTGTAGATTGTGGTATCTATTTTTAAGAATCTTTATATATTCACAAACAGATGGAGGTTTTGGCAAGCTTGAAGCAATTCCATTGCCTAGTTTTCAAAGTGATGAGTGGCCTACTCTTGACAATATTGTTTCTGAATCCTTGAGATGCAAGCTACTCATTGATATTAGAAATGCTATGAAGATAAGCACTTGCTCAAAAATTGTTCGCCTAAGTTGGTTTATCTCATTATATATATTTGTTGATTTTTTCTCGAGTGCTAGTGTTCGTAGGACACCAACTTTATTTGTTTGCAAGGATTTATCAAATGAGACTTTGTCAGATCTCATGGATCAAGGCTGGGATAGTAAAACAAATAATGACATAGAATGTAGGATTAAAAAGTCGTCAATGATCTTTCATTCTCATATCAAAAAGCAAATGCTCAGTCTCACATTTAGCTATCAAAGATACAAAAAAATTGAAGGTGCATGGCTACTACTAGATCAAAACTTTGAACTAAATGGTGACACAAACCAAATGGAGATAAGCATTATCTACAATGAGGAATATTTGACTATGGTTCAGGTGGAAGAGCATTGGAAGCTTGATTTTATCAGAACCGAGCTCATGCTATTACAAACCAATCTACCAACATATTTCAAATTTATCATCAACGGAAGACTCGTAAGTACTTTATGTTTATTGCCATTTCAAAATAGTACAAAAAAATTGAAAATGGCATCATTTACAATTTGCACATTCACTAATATTTGTCATGTCACAAATGCGAAAAAGACAGGAGCTAATAACGTGCTGCAAAGATCTACCTACAACAATCACCATTGTGGAAGAACAATAGCTCTGAATAAACTTTAGTAAAAGTATGTGTATAGACTCTTTCATTCAATAAATGAAAGCCCAAGTTGGGCATTAGTACGTGTTTTGTGTTCCCAAATTCATAAAATGGAATAGCATTTGATATATCAATGTATATTTTTCTATGAATTCTTTACATGTACAATCTATTTTTGTTCTATGCTATCTGTATTGTTCTAATCTGTATTTAGTATAATTACATCATCCTTGCACCATCATCAACAATGGGAGGCTGAAGCCTTGCCCTAGCCAGTATGCTTAGGATAATTTCTTATCTAAATCTGTACACCTGGCCTGATGTGTACTCAAGAAGTGTAAACTGCAAGTAGAACATTCATGTATTAGTGATGGCTAAAACATGAACAAAATAGAAAACTAATCATGATTAAAAAAATAAGAATAAACAAAACTAATTACCTTAGAAATATCAATATCTTCTTGAAGGTTGAACCACTCAAAAAATAACTTTGCATTATATAATGTGTACCACCCAGAGCTGAATGAATCATTTTGTTGGGGTGACTACAAAAAAATTCAGCACACAAGAAATCAATTAAAAATAGAATGAATTAGAATGAAATAGATACATTAGAATACTGATTTCAAAATGTTGTTAAGAAAGGCAGAATTTGCCTCCAAACTAACGATCTGCCAATCCACTGAATGGGAAACATCTGTTGGAATATATTTACCTAAATATGGCAAGTATATATCTACATCCTTATGTGTATTGCTAGCTGAGTTCATCTTGACACAAAATCCTTTAACAATATTATCTACAGATCTCTTAATAGAGATCAGGTTTAAACTCCAGTCACTGCAAAATAAAATAGAAAGTCCATTAGCTACAATTATGAGAACTATCTCCATTGATAATGCCAATTATAAAGTATTAAACAACAAGAAGCATTTAACATATCTTACTTGGTATGATAAGTCATGACCATGTATTTTGTTGTTGGTGTGAATCCACTAGTCAGACACTGTGACAATGTGTCGTTATTCTCCTTGAAGGCTTGAAACAAAAAGTTACTGAACACCAGCAATTCATTGGATGAATCTCTTGCAATGTCATATTGCAAGAGTGTAATCCCAGACTCTATCACAGGATCACTGATAGAAGCCCGTCTATTTTTGAGATCCAAACAATCGACAACTCTATAATTTATACTAAAGCCAAGTTCGTCTATTCTAAGGATGGACAACAGTGCCATTCTCGCATTAGGCCGTACAATCTCGCACGTGTGAAATGACAACTTGACATATGTCAAATGATCATTCGCTCACTTGTCACCATGTGTCACTTTTTGATGACTTGACGGAGATCCTATTCATTAAAGTCCCATAAAGGAATTATGTTAAAACCTCACATTAGGTAATCAGATCTTCAGTATATAAAGTAAAATGTAAAACTTCCATGAATGAGTTATTCCATTCAATTCCTAGTTGAATCTAGTTCAATGTAAAAGACTACACCTCTTAGGAGAAAAGCATTGTCATCAAGAGATGGTTTAAGACTTCTTCAAGCTGTGAATCCATCTTGTTAGCATTGCTAGGAAAAAAATATTCTTCTAACTCGAACCTGGTTCGAGTTCAAGTTCGAGTTAGAAGTGTCTACGTGACAGCAAGAAGTTCTTGGCTCCATCAGAATAGTGTCCCTCCAACTCAGACCTAGTTGATCTTGTGTTGTTGTTTTTAAAAACTATTTGTAGATTTATTACATCAAACATTGGATACAATAGTGTGCCTTGAACTCGAACCTGGTTGGAGTTGTGAATCAAAACATGTCAGTATTACTAATAAAAATCGTAACATCAACTAAGAATATTATTTTCAGCTTATTGGAAGAAAATGAATTTACGATATCCCATATTTTGAGGTGCTTAGCTGGTTCAACAGCTCAATATTCCTGATTTGGATCGAGGAATGAACAATTCACACATGCGACAAGACGTTTTTTCACACGTGCGAACCACGATATAAAATCACAAGTTTTGATGAATTTTTTTCACTTTTTTTTTTCCTTCGCATATCGCACTTGTGTGCCACCTTCGTAATCGATATTCTGCCTACTGCATTTCATGCGCACAGGTCCAATATTTCTGCTTATGTGTCTCCTCATATCAGAATTGTGCACCTCTCAACTCTATTTAACGATCTCTCTGATATTTGGCTCACACAGTTTCGCTATACCATACTTTCTTTCTGTACATATCACTCCTCTACGAACGCTTCAGAATCCTCCCCTTCTTATCCTAGTCGTCACACACAAGTGTGATATCCCCTAGTATACCACTATGGATAGGAGAAAGTAAAAGAGGAGGGATTTCTTCTCTACTGGCTCATCCTTAGCCCCTGCAGTTGCCATTACACCTCCAACTAGATCTAGAAGACGCAACCGCAGCATGTGGCTCTCTGATATTCGTAAGTATCAGAGATCAACCGCTCTGTTGATTCCCAGAGCTCCATTCTACCGTGTTGTCCAGTCATCTTGTTAAATTCACACCCTCTGCTCTCCAATGCCTTCAAGACACTGTTGAGAACTATATGAGCCTTTTTTTTTAAGATTCATTTTTGCTTGCTATTCATTCTAAGAGAGTCACCATTATGTCTAAGGACTTTCAGTTACTGATGAGAATGAGAGAGAGATATTGCAAGTTACACATGTCTCAGCCTGCTGCTCCCAAACCTATTCCTCTAGATAGGACTGATCTTTCTACCAAGCATCCTAGGAAGCAGGCAGCCCCCAAGAGAGCCCCGAAGAAAGTAAGGAGGGTAGATACCACCGATTCTACGAAGCCTAACTCAGATGCAAATGTACATAATGTTGCCCTTAATAAGGTTGTAAATATAGCTACATCGATTTTGGATACTCATGTAATTCCTGTAGATACGTATATAGATTTCGATGATTATCTTAAATTTGAGAAGGACATAGCCGATGTTGTAGATAGAATTGGTATTCCATTTTGAATGAACACGAACACATGTCCTTGTGTCTTTTCACACGTGTCTACAAACCAATCGGGAACGAACACGTGTCCATTGACCGTTGACCACACGTGTGAAAATTCACTATAAAGGACATGAAACCCGATTAATTTTTTGTTTTTTTCTTTCTTGAAATTCACAACATATCGCTCTTGTGCACGCGCTTTGTTGTACATCTTATTCGTCGATCCCTACTTGCGCACAAGTGTGATATTCAGGTGCTAGCTGTCGTACATATCCCTCTTGTGTGCGATCTTTACAGTTGGTTTTGTTTCGTTTTGTCTCCCTCGTGCACAGGTGCGATATCTGCTGTAGTGCCATGGCCTCTTCCTCAAGATCTACACAAGATTCATGCCTAAGTTCATTTTTTACTGAATTTAGGATTATGAAAATCTAGACTACTTCCACAGCCTATTTAGACCATATTTACATGTTTTTAAGACTGCACAACCCAATTTTGATGTATTTTATGAACATTATATTAGATTCAAGGATATACTCAGTAAGCCTGTTATTTTCATAAATTCACTCTCGTACATGCATTATACTGATCTTTTTCGTTTCTTCCTAGCTTTCAGACATAGACTAGATAGAATGTTCACCAAATTGTTTGATCATTTTAAAAGCAGTTCAATGTGTTCTTATTGCAATAAAAAATGTTGATTGATTGAATACCAGAGTGATTTCGTACTTTTTCTATTTGTTCAGATCCCGAATAATGAGAAAGTTTTTGCTGCTGACCCTCATCTTGTATCATCCTCTGTTGAGTCATCTATTAAGGATAGCAGTCACTTCCTAATCGACACTCTTGATAAGGATAAAGACTTTATTGATGTAGATACTGATGTGCTCCGAGATTCTTTTATTGGCCAGAATACATTTGTTGATGAATCGATTCCTATAGAGGAGTCTAAATGTCTTTTCAATTTGCCAGTATATTATATAAATGACGATGTATATTTTACTACAGTTGATTTATGTCAGTTTTTTTACTATCGTGAAGATGAGGTGATATGTTTATTATCCGGCACAGTTTTTGAATTCTCCGACTTTGTAGATTTTGAAACAGATGACCTTGTTGCTGGAATTAATTATGATGATGAGGAGGAACTTATGACCTGTAAAGAGTGCTTGACTAATACTTTATCAAATATTGTTGAGGATGGACGAGGCAGACCATCCGTTGAAGAATTCACGAATTCAATTCCAGATGGGCTTCCCTTGTCCATCATTAATGCATTTTATAGATGATTCCACTTCAGTAGGTGGTCATAATATTGATCATCCTGATCTGGTTGCTACTGATGATGAAGAATGTGTAAGTGTTTAAACTTCCTTGCATTAGAATGTTCTTAACTGCTATATGTATTTTTTTTAACATATTTCTTATTGCAGGATGCTCTCATAATTGATGACTTTATTGCGAGACGAGGTGGTTACAGACAACATGCATCCTCGTTCTAGAGGGATAGTGGACTTGGCCACTATCTTAGGCATTTTTTGAAGAATGAGATCTGTATTGCTCATTTGAAGCTGAGCCCAGTTGGGGAGAGTCTGATAATGGCAGTTAAAGCTTTATCATTTTATCTAGGAGGACATAAATTTGTTAAGACAAATAAGATCATTTTCGTCAAAAGATCTTATGTTTTGAACATTCTAGGTTTTACTAATGGGAATCTTCCTTTAAGGAGCTCCCATAATTCATTGTACTCTACTTATATTGAACTTAGTGGAAATAAGGATAATGCACATCTATTAGATGCATACGCTAGCAGAGAATTTCTTCATGACAATACTACCATAGAATCTGATACAAGATTTGATGATGAATAGTTGACGCTTTGTATTTTGTTATAATACAATCAATACATTTACATTGAGTATTTATCCTCTCTATTGTTCCATGAATTTGCATGCAATTCTAAACATGTCACACATTTACATTGAGTATTTCTCCTCTCTTGTTCAATGAATTTGCAAGCAATTCTAAACATGTCATGATTTGATGACAATGGTGATTGAATGTCTTTGTTATCTTCTACTCAGCAATCATCTAATTTTTTCTTCCTGTATGAACTTGCATGCTTTTCTAAACTTGTTGTATTGTGTTGATTTTGTTATATGTCGAATCTAGACTCTGCGGTAGAACCACTGAAACAATTGACAAATGTAGTTTCATTTTTCATTGGTTTCTCCATGTTGTGTATTTCGATGAAATGTTGCTTGTGCTTGCCAGTGTGACTTCTCCATCCCTTGTGATGACCATACACTCAAGCTTCCATATGTATTTGCAAAAAATGTTGAATGAACTCTTAGTATGTGCTGCATATGTCAAAATCATAATGTTAGTCTTACGTTTGGATCTAAATATATATGAAAATTTGAAAGTATTTTGAAATTTTATACTAACCATATAATGAGTGATGTGATCTTCTCCCCTTGCTTTTGATATTGCATTAACAAACTCGACACAAGTCCTTTGGACAACTTTCTTATCAATATTAGAGTATTTTTCTTTTCTTAAAATAGCAATCATACTATCAAGCTTTTTCCATACATCAACTTTTAGTACTCTGGTTTTGCAGTCTTTCTCGAAGTCCTGAGTGGCAGCAATAATATCTGTCCAGACTGAGTGTCGAATATTAGAAGCCTTACCAGTATGATTTGATAGAAAACGACGTGCTTTTGCTCCTCCTATGCTTGGCTTAGTTGGCATGTTCCCATTCTTTCCTGAAAGCTTTTCATCTTTTTGATTTTTGACTTGTCCTTTATGGAGTCCTGCTTTTGATAAAACATCTTCTAATCGAGAGATAGCTTCCTTTGCTGATAATGCTGGCTTAGTATTCCAAGCAAAAACTATATGAAGACAAATGATCTTTTCTATTAATCTAACTTCTGCATGAAGAGTGCAAACATGCACATTTTTCAAGGGGATAGGCAGCACAGGCCTCCAGTTTGGATCTGCATATTCTCTAGTAATTCTTGTACTCCTAGTAACATCTTTTGTCATTTTCATGCAATACAAACAAGTGTGTTTTGATGTAGCACCGTGAGAGACATTATACATACATTTCAATGTTTTCAAATCACCTACTAAGTGCCATTCAACATTGAAGTCTCCAACTCCTGGAACATTGAGAAGTCCTCCATCCATATGGTCTTTGATGATCCTAGAATAAGATGTCCTTGAGAATATACATGGTAATATTTCATGATCCTCCTTTATCACCTATCCAAATAATTAATCAGACTTAGTTAACAAAGAATTAATACTATTCAATGAATGTAATGTAATAATGAGGCTAGTTACCTAAAACACTGCCAACCACCATATATCATTTTTTGACTAGACACTAAATTTGAAATCTTCTTGGTCCTCTGTTTGTGATACTGCACCATTCATGAGAGTTGCCCAAAGGGGTTGGCCTAGTTGGTTAACTTGGCATCCAAAGTTTCTTTGGTCCCAAGTTCGAGCCTCCCTTGAAAACCAAGAAGCATTCATGAGAGTTATACTAACCCTCTCAATTAATCATATGTTTATATTCGCAAGAATCTTTCAATGGCTCTTGTCCCAATCGATTGTTTTCGATATAATACGGTATGCTTGGAGCATCTCTAACACGAAGCAAATATGGCCAAAGAATTGTGTTCAGAAAATCAACTTCAAAACAATTGTTAAAGGGATGAAGAAAAATCCCATTACCAGGTGGATTCATACAAGCTTTGTATGGAGCATCATTAATCAACAAAGTATTGATTGGAAGCATTTTGTAGCATCTGTTCCAAAGGTAGTTCAATGGCTTGAAAAAGGCTCGAACTTGTCGGTTTCCAAGCATTCTATACTTTGTCTCACTAAAGCATTTTGTTTGATCCCAAACAATATAAAAGTTATAACGTCGTTTTCCAATTACATTAAAAAATGTAACACATTCTTGGATGATTTGCATTGTCATCGAGCTCCAAATTCCGACTTCAAAATGTGGAACAAATTATCGAAAAACAATGTTGCTCCTCTACGCAATTGAATCGTGCTATATCCAAGCATGAAGTATGCACATTCACTATTTGGTTTTCCTTGCCATTTCTTCACAAGAAGTCCATTCAAGTTAAGTATTATATATTTCATAGGCCGATGACACATTGATAGTCCCAATCTTGCAATACAATCACATTGCAAATTAAAAAAACAAATGTGCCATTCATTGAACTTTAATTTGATTTTCTAACTAGATACATTTATAATCATCTTTTTGATAAAACTTGGCAACAAGATAAATTGTCACTCCAAAGAACTTCATAATAGACTGAATACCAAAATTTTATTCTATAAATGTTCCAAATTCATTGATAGTTGCAAAATTCATTTCATCCAAAATTTGTTGAAGCTCTACATTAGTTTTGGAGCATGCATATGGTCGATGCAATATGTTTCCATGAGTAGATTTGAATGTATAAAGAGATCCAATCCTAGCTTTACCAAAACTAGTATTCAAAACAATTCTGATCTTTTCATCCAAATAATGAAGAGCATAATCACATTGAATGTTTGAATTACTTGGACATTTCAATGGACCTTTTCTTCCAATATCCACGGCAGAAGAAGAATTAACAATAGAACAATCCACTGAAAGTGATTCAAAGAAATCAATGTCACCACGCTTGACAAGTGAAAAACCAATCTCCTCATTTGTGCTTGTAGCACATTGCAATGTTTGAAAATACTCCTCAGCATTATTTACCAACATATCTTGGTCAATAGCATGCACATCCATATTTGTTTCTAATATTGCATCGTATTGTAAGTCTTGCACTTTGCATGAATTTATAGTCTCAAATTCAAGTGCATCCATTTTTGAAAGTCGCAATTGAGAACAGGCTACCAAACAACACATGAGAATATAAATATAAAAACAATTTTCAACCCAATATAAAATTTACAACTTTTATTTTAAATTTAACACATACCAAACTAACAAGTACAATTCAAAATCTTTATTGGAAAACAACTCAAAATATTTTCAAACTAGTCTAGACAACTCAAAATAAATTCAAGTAGCATCTCCGACATACAAAAAAAAGTACAACAAGATCAAATATAATTTATGTCATGAAACTTATTTACTTCAAGTTTGATTCAAATGAAAGTACATCTTTTACAAATAGACATCAACAAAAGTTGAAACTATACATAATTAAAATCTTAATTACCAAGATTATGTTCATCATTATTTTCCTCATGCAAGTCCTCTTGTATTTGGAAATCTTCATTGACTTGCTCGTGTGAAGAATTGCCAAAAATTGGCAAATCTAGCTTGATCAAAAACCATGTAGAATAGTGTAAATTGTGTACACAAGTGGGTCCCACACATGTGGGGCCATGATGCCACGTGGAAAACCCATCCTAATGTAGGTTAGGTCAAGTCAAGAGAGTTGGTCATGTCTATTTGGTGGTCATCCCTACTTTATAGGACCTACACCTAAGTTTAAGGTGAAAATTTGACCAACTAGCTACCTACCAAGCATAACTCTAGGATCTAGGCTAGGGTTTCATTTTAGGGCAAGAAGGGTAAGTTAACTTCCTTATTACATGCTGGAAATACACCTAACTTCAAGAAGCTAGTTCACTATGTACATTGAGTTTTTGTGATCCAAATGAAACCAAATCAATTTCTACTTGTTTCTCAGGTTGAAGGCCGTAATACAGCCTGTAGTACACACGTGTGGGCTCGGATTTCAATGTTGATCAATGCTTTTGATTGTTAATCCTTGTTGTTTGTCAAACTACCAATCTAGATCAACTTTTTTGTGTCTAGTTTTTTGATAGATTGTTAAGCAAGCATCCAATCACTCATGTGGATATTTTGTAGATCCACTTATGGTCCTAAAGTACAGTACTTTCACATGGTATCAGAGCCAAGTATAAGAGCATAAGCCATTGATCTAATGCAAATCCATTTTTAGCAAGTTTTGGTGCTAAAAAGTAGTATTGAGAGGGCAAGCTATAATCTTAATTTTGGTGAGGAGATTTGATCCCAAACTTGGTAGGGGTCCAAATCCGTACTGTCCACATGTGTGGGCACCTCTGAACCTACATTTAATGCATGGTATTCATTTGATTCAAAAAAATTCAATTTGTGAGCTCTTGGTGTAATTTTTGGTGGAGATCCTAGGATAATCTACCAAGATCATTTGCCATTGATTAGATTTGAATTTGTTTCATGGAATCTAATTAATCTAGGCTGAGTTCAAGTCCTATTAAGGTTAAAAACAGGTCTTGAAAGTACACCAAGAAGGAAGAAAGAGATTAAGTCATTTTTTTGTCCAAAAATAGCCAAATTTGGCAAGATTTGATTATAAGTAGATTTCACATCATCTTATCTTCATTCCAACTTTGTGAGGGAATGCTAGAACTGAGATTATAAGTCCATTTGTTGGATTAGAAATCTAATTTGAGTGAAAAACTACAAGAGAGAGACCTTAGTGAGTTTCTAGAGACAATCAAATCCATTTCTTGGCAAGATTTGTTTGAAAGTAGTTTTCACTTCATCTTATCTTCATTCCAGCTTTGTGAGGGAGTGATAGAACTGTGATTATAAGTCCATTTGTTGGATTAGAAATCAAATTTGAGTGAAACACTGCAAGTGTGAGACCTTTGTGAGTTTCAAGTCAATCAAATCTATTTCTTGTTTGTAGAAGTCACTAGTAAGATGGGATCTACTGGAGCATACCTTCTAGAAGCTAGTGAGAGGTTGAATTCTACAAATTATGCTATTTGGAAGGTTAGAATGGAGTCACTCTTGGTGCTCCAAGACCTTTATGAGTTCTTGATTGAAGATGAAGATGAATCTCTAGGTGCACAGGAGTTAGCTAGATACAAGAAGAGATCTAGGCTTGCACTTCATTGTGTGAAGATGAATGTGAGCAATGATTTGTTGAGAGAAGTATCAGCTTGTACTAATGCTAAAGAGGCTTGGGAGTTCTTAAAATCAATCTATGAGTCTATCAACACTTCTAGAGTTCTTATGCCTAGAAATCAAATTTTGCAAAGCATGAGGAGAAGTGAGGAGAGTGCACAGGATTATGTACTCAGAATCAAGTCTCTAAATAGGGAGTTGGCTTCCATTGGAGAGAAAATTCATGATGGAGAGCTTGTACAGATTGTCCTTAATGGTCTAGGAGATGACTTTGCAAATTTGGTCCAAAGTTTTTCCATCCAAGACACTTTGCCAACTATAGAAAAACTTCACAGTGTATTAGTGGCTGAAGAGTGTAGGATGCTCCATGCAAAATCTAGGATGAGTTCCTTGTCATTGCAGGATGGTGATGAGAAAGCCAATTTCTCATTCAAGGGCAAAAATAAGACCAATGGAAAGAAGAAGCATCCAAAGGAGGCCAAAGAAGAGGATGATGCATCAAGCTCAAAGGACAAGTCAAAGCAAAAATGCTTCTTTTGTGGAAGGAAGGGGCATTATGCATCTGAATGCTACAAGAGGCTAAGAGCACAAGTGGAGGAGGACAAACAAGGAAACCGTGCAAAGGAGGAGGAGGAAGATGAAGTAGATGTATTATTGATGGCATCTACATCCTCACCAACAAGCAATGGCAATTCAAGAAACAATTGGTGGATCGACAGTGGAGCTAGCTCCCACATGTCTTGTGAAAAGGACTTTTTCTCAATCTTACACTCTTTCAATGATGCTAAGAAGTTTGTCTTTACTGCAAATGATGAAGAGTGTAGGATAGATGGTGTTGGCACCATCTCTTTGTATCTAGAATCCTCAAAATGCATGGATCTAGAAAATGTCCTTTATGTACCATCAATCACCAAGAATATGCTTAGTGTTGGTCTACTCTTAGAAAGTGGTTTGGATGTCCACTTTAAGCATGGTGTTTGCTTCATCTTGAAGAATGATGTTTGCATTGCAAAGGGATTTAAACATGGAAGATTGTTTAAGTTGGAAGCTAGTGTTGCTTTTGAAAGAATGAGCTTGGCAAAGGAGGAGATCTTGGCAAAGTGTGATCTTGCTTGCATTGAGGAGGAGCATCAAAAGGAGGAAGATCTTGAGGATCAGCCTCAAAGCATGAGAGTTCCAAGGCAGTCCTCAATGACAATGGCCAAGTGATCAAATTGCATGCAAATTGTCCATTCAAGTGTGCATCTTGCAAGGGTGGTGAGCATTGGAGCGTCTACTATCTTTGAATACTTTTTGGAAAGTAGTAGTAGACATGAGGTGACTTGTTTCTTACCTTTAAGATTCATGGTGTTTATTACTTTGTATGACAAGACAATGAAATGGGATGCTTTGAAATCTACATTTGTTGTTGATAAAGCGATTTCATTGGATAACTATTTTTGTAATAGTTTGAAAAGAGTCATAAAAGATGAAACATCATTTGCTTTGGAAATCTTTGTGTCTACATGCTTTGTGCATGATCATTCCAATGTAAGGACCAAAGATTATCCTATTTCAAGGATAGGAATAATGGTAGTGTTTTGCTCTTCAAGTAGAGATTGTAGAATCTACTTGTTTTCGACCAAAGAATTTGTCAATGGTGGAAATGTGATCTTTCAAGAGTGGAAGATTTGTAAACTTGAAGAAGCACCTTTGGATCAACACCTTATTCAATTCATTGATGTTTTGGAGTCAAGTCAAGTGGAGGATCAAGCTCAAGACCCGAGGACTCCAAGAAGAATCTTGAGTATCAAGATGGAGCCATCAAGGCTCAATCATATGGATCAAGCAAGGCAAGTTGTCTTTGGCAACATTATTTATGCACTTAATATTTTAATTGATGTATCTTCAAGTGCACAAAATGCCTTGGAATCCATGGCTTGGCATGATGTTTAGTTTTGAAGTGTGCTACATGTATATAGACACATTTATGGAACATCTTGTAAGGGATCCTCTAAGAGGTGGTGAAAGATCCTTCATGGACATCATTCTCTATTCGAGTCTCAAAAGTTCCTTCTTTGTAGCTGGATTTTTTAGACATTTCTAAAAGCTTTCATTGATCTATCAAGAGAGTTGTAAATGGATCAAGCTAAATTTGAGGAGGACTGTGAAGAATTGCCAAAAATTGGCAAATCTAGCTTGATCAAAAACCATGTAGAATAGTGTAAATTGTGTACACAAGTGGGTCCCACACATGTGAGGCCATGATGCCACGTGGGAAACCCATCCTAATGTAGGTTAGGTCATTTCAAGGGAGTTGGTCATGTCAGTGAATCAATAAACTGTCAAAAGAAGAAATATATAGGAAACTTGTATAACACATATTCTTTGACATTGATCATTTGATTTGTTTCAAATGTATGCTTTTTATAACTTAAAATTTGTATAATAACAAGAACATAACTTGGGAATAAACACTTAAGACTTTTAGTTTCAATATATATTAAAAGATTAGAAAACATAATGTATATTATAGATTAGTCTATTTGTATATTTTAGATTAGTATTTGATTCCTCCTAACTCGAAATAGGCTTGAGTTTGAGTGTTCATGTGGCATTCATAGTTCTTTCTATCACAAACATGACTAAAGATTATGTAAATTGAACATTTTCTTATTGATGTTAGTTTGTGTGTGGATTTTATTCTTTAAGTTCCATAAAAAATAATATTGAAATCTCACAATATTTCTTTTTCTATCACCCCCACCATGAATGAGTGAGATCTTATTCTTTAAAGTCCCATAAGGAGTTATATTAAAACCGCACATTTGGTAATCAAGTCTTCAGTATATAAAAGAAAAATGTACAATATCCATGAATATGTAATTACATTCAATTCCTAGTTGAAGTTCAAATCATGTTTGAATGAATGTATGACAAAACTACATATCTTGATTCTATTTCAATGTAAAATAAGACATGGTTTAAGACTCTTTCAAGATGTGAATCCATGTTCTTAGCATACATGATCCTTCTAACTCGAACCAGGTTTGAGTTTACAGTACCTACATGACATCCAGAAGTTCTTGGCTTGAACATGATAATTCTAACTCGAACCAGGATCAAGTTTGAAGTATCTACGTGACGTCCAGAAGTTCTTGGCTCAAACGTAACTGGTGTTTGGAGTGATCAGAATAGTGTCTTGCAACTCAATCCTAGTTGAACTTGTGCTGCTAACTTTAAGTACTATTTGTGGATTTATTATATTAAACATTGGATACAATAGTGTGCCTTTAATTCAAACCTGGTTCGAGTTGTGAATCAAAACATACACTAGTATTACTAAAAAAAGTGTAACAACAACTAGGGATGTTATTGGAAGGAAATGAATGTACTATATCCCATATTTTGAGGTGCTTAACTAGTTCAGCCATCTAGATTCCTGGTCTGGATATGAACAAGAAAATATGATTCCTCCTAATTCGAAATAGGCTTGAGATGTGAGTTCTCATGTGGCTTTCAGATATCTTTCTATCACAAACATGACTAAAAGATTATGTAAAATGAACATTTTATTTATTTATTTTAGTCTATGTGTGATTTTATTCATTAAGGTCCATAAATTTTTTCATTGAAATCTCACATTAGGTAGGTAACTTCTCAATATATCAAACAGAATGTATAATTGCCATGAATGAGTACTTTAAATCAATTCCTACTTCATGTTAGAATTGGATGTATGTCAAAAACATGTATCTTGAACAAGTTTCAATGTAAAAAACTACACCTCTTACATTGTAATCGGTTTAAGACTACTGAAGCCATGAGAACAATGTGACAAAGCATTACCAAAAAAAACATCACTTCGAACTCGAACCAGGTTCGAGTTATAAAGTACTAATGTGGCACACACAAGTTCTTGGCTGAAACATGATTGGTGCTTGGAGTGATAATACCATCCATAATTGTTTCCCAACTCAAATTTAGTACAACTACTGTAGCTGCTCTTAAGTCCTATGTATAGATTTTGACATCAATCATTGACAAATATAGCGTGCCTTTCACTCGAACCTGGGTCGAGTTGTGAATTAAATTTGCTAGAATTTCTAGAAACAAATGTAACAACAAGTGAAAATAGTCCTAACTCGAATAGGGTTCGACTTGTGAAGCGTTCATGTGGCATTTACACTTTCCACCATCTCCACCATGACTAAAAGATTACAAAAACTTAACTTTGTTTAATTTGTTTCAGTCCATTCATGCAGATCCTATTCATTAAGGTCCAATAAATATTTATATTAAAACCTCACATTAGGTAGGAACTATTTATTATATCAAGCAAAATGTATGAATACCATGATTGAGTAATTCCACTCAATCCCTAATTCAAGTTGTGGAGGGATGTGTATCTGGTTTCGGTGTAAAAACTACCCTCTTAGGAGAAGGACATTATCATCAAGATATGGTTTAAGAATACCTACAACTATGAATACAACTCCCTAGCATTACTAGAAAAATTGTTACTCCAAACTCGAACTAGGTTCAAGTTCTGAAGTGTTTATGTGTCATTCACAAGTTCCTGGCTCAACATAATTGATGTTTTGAGTGATCAACCATGTATAAGTTTCCCCCAAACTGAGACCTAGTAGAACTTGTGTTGTTGCTTTTAAATACTATTTGAGATTCCTATCATTGGCAAAAATAGTCTATCTTTAACTTGAACTTGGTTCGAGTTGTCAATTAAAACTTGTTGGTATTACTAGAAAAAAATGTGATGTCAACTACAATAGTCTTCACTCGAACCAGGTTCGAAATTTGACATGTTTATGTGGCATTCATTTTCTTCCATCACATACATGATTTAGAGGTTGAAGTGTAACCATCCATAAGTGTCAATTCTATAATACATAGATGCTTCAAACAAATGCTTTAAATTCCAGTACTAAAAGATGTAAATATTGATATATGCCTTTTTAGCATCCATTAATTAAAACACGAACCTGGGTTCCTAGTTTGAGTTGCTAACTCGGACCTGGTTCGAGTTGCTAAATCAAAACTAGTTCAATGCATGATTGTGAATGTGAACTTAGATAGTTTCTCCTAGCCCAACCCAACAAGATTTGTGTTTTGAAATGCATATGTACAAGTTTTTACTGCTCACACAAATTAGAGTCATTATTGGCAATATTCAATAGCAAAGACAATGTGCATCTAGCTTGATCAACTTCAACAACTCTCAAAATTCAATGGTGAAAAAAAGAGCCTAGATGATTGAAAAGTGCTAGTGTGATTCTCTTCACTTGGCCCAAGCTTTTTTTAGCATCCATTAATTACAACTCGAACCTGGTTCGAGTTGCTACCTCAAATCTAGTACAAGTCATGAATCGTGAACATAACTTGAGTAGGTTCTTCTAGCACAAACCAGTAAGTTTTTGTTGTGATGTCGGAATACACAAGTCACCAAAGTCAAACCACATTCAGGCTAGAAGCACATTGCCTTTGGTAGTGAATGTTGCCATGATATTCAAATGATATTCAAAAGAAGACATCAAAAGTTGAACCAGGTTTGAGGTGTTTGAAAATCATAGATGATAGGATCATTCCAACACTATAAATCTTTTGAGTGAGTCTAACTTGATTTATTCCTGCTGGTACCAAGTCCTAAACTAGATTGAGTCGAGTTTTTCTTCTATGCAAGTTAGTAGAAGTTTTCTAATTAATGTGCGTGTCAATGTTTGCTCAAATCACAGTTCAAACCTCACCGAGGGTTTGAACTGCTGAAACTGCTATTTCCAACCCTCATCCCAAGGAGAGAAATAACATGTTTTCCAAAGTGTATTGGAAAGAAGAGAAGATGGGAGAAGAGGAGAGGGAGTGAGATCTGAGATCCATCAATAAATCTAGTATCTACTAGTAGGATGTTAATACTAACATCAGTGAGGAGTCGGAACTCAGGAGACAACGACATTCGGGGGACTTAGAAGAGAGTATATTGTTGTTTTGTAGTTTGTAAACGAACCCTCAAAGGCCTTCAATCTAGTGTCAATAAATCCAGTGTCCAAAGTCTACAATGATTCAATGTGATTTTACTACATCTTTGCTCTATGGCTATCAAACCTGATTTTGCTGGCTGATGAAATTTTTTGACAGTAATCTCTTTTGGAAGCATTATGAAACATTTTCTCAGA